>JAMKCH010021715.1:0-20666 GCA_023653785.1 Ophioderma brevispina | reverse complement strand
TTCACGAAGAAAACAAAACTCAAACTTCTGCTGGGAGTTTAATAACTTTGATCGTATATTTCATCATTTATTCAAAAAGGAAACGAAGATGAGTAAAAATCATGAAAGAAGTTTGATTAGCAAGCTATGACCTAACATCTTGGTGCAGAACCAACACCCATAACTTAATCATATTAATATTGGACAACTTTTTTATTCAATTAAAAGTTTGTTCGGCACCGGTCCACCTGCATTTCATGTAGGTGAATGATTTTCGATTTCTGCTATGAAAGCAATAAATTGCATAGAAATGGGGTTACGCGGCAAGTTACGGGTTTGGTTCTGCAGAAAGATGTTAGGTCACAGTTTGCCAAACAATTTTTTTTCTCAAGAGCTTTGTTCACCTTCGTTTCCCTTTTGAATAAAGGGTGAAATATAGGGTCAAAGAAAATTGAACACACAGTAGAACCTCTAACTTTATTTATTCGTGAAAGAGGACAGGTAATTTGTGTTCCACTTCATGAAAAGTAGCTTAATCTAAATCGGGGTGATGGTATAACACCTGCAATCTTTTAAGTTGCATGGATAATAAGAATGGCTTTGCAGTTCCAGATGAAAAGGAATCTGTGAAGTGTTTGGTCTTCTACATACCGAGCGAATTTATTTATCAATAGACCCCATTATTTGCTGGAGTCAATGAATCATGGTGTACATCCCGTAGTCACTGATATTCAGGGCATAAATTGAGATGACATTTAATTCATTTTCTCGAGAATGTGCACATACTAGAAGTGAGAACACACGTAGAACTGCTTTCTATAATTTTAGGAAAATTATTTCGGAAGAATTATGTACTTGTCAGGGGTGCGCCACCTTGGTCCTTATCCGAGCGTCTTTTTCGCTTTGGCCTCATGACCTATTTTACGTTCGTCACGCTTAGCAAGTGAAAACAACAATAACAACTGATGCCACATGCCATCACCCGGACTCAAATATCTCTTTTCCTAAGCAAAATTAACAGGGGTCATCGGGAGACTTTTTTGCATTAGGAATGCAGGAATCTTTTTAGAGGCATGGTTTCTTCCATCAATTGGTTTTCGCATAAACTATGCAGAAAAATCGTCCGATCAGACAATGGGACACCGGGGAAATGCATCATTGATAACATAACGTGTGACGCACAGATTTGTAGGTGCGTGTGCCAGTGCAGTAACAGCGACGACGCGCGGCTGGTTCTGGATCTGGATCAATTTAACCTCCAGTAAAGCGGATTCCCGCATCACACTAGAGGACTCTGGTACCTATAGAGCGATGAGTGCAGGTAACAGACCCAGGATGATCCCCTACTCTTTTCGATAAGGTCTGCAACTTTTTACGTGCTCAGGATTGACTCCACTGACACACGGGACCAACAGCTTTACATGACTCTCCGAACCATGAGGCACCGGGCACCCACTGCATATACCTGCACATTCTACGCAATGGGTGGGAGCGAGGAGAAATTCCATATTCACACTACATTAGTGCTGCGTGATTATGCAATTTCCGACCTTATAGGAACTATTTGAGTATGACCAAGAAACCCGACTCTCGCGGGGCTCAAACCAGGGTCGCTCGGTCGATTTTATACCCTGCCGACGGTTCAGCGCCTTAGACCGCTCGGCCACCTCGCCGTTGGTTGCGCAACAAGAAGGATATGGCGCACGAGGTGTGAGAGAAATCAGTTACGTTGCTGGCCTATTCAATAACACGAGCGTTTGCCCTCTTATATTTTAGCTCTGTGATAAATCACGTCACTGGCAAACACTTGTGAATGTATAATTACTCTTCTACAAATGTTTCCAATGTTCATTTGAAATTGTCTATTGGTTTGAACTACTGTATTTTATTTGAACAATGAACAATTTTTATTTTAGAAATATATTGATCGTCCGCCTAACAAAAGTCTACCTGTAATAGAAAATAATTCAACCTTATCTGTTATTGGTATCAATAAAAAAAATTAACAGTAAATGAAGGGTGCATTAACCATTTGAAAACTGCATTTTGTTTTGACTGATTTTCAGACTTTGACTTTGCATATATTTGAAACCTTTTTATGTGAATAATAATTTATGCCTGAAATGATACGCAACCTTTGTCAACAAAAAGAGGTAATTTATATCTAAAGTATGTAAATAAACTTCGAGTTCAGTGAAACGAAGCAGTTTTGGATTATGATTTCTTTCAACAAACTTATTTTAAATGGTTCCTTTTGGATATTAACCACTATGCTTACCTAAATATTCAATGCTGGGAACATTCTGGTAAATGGAAATGCTTCAAATGAGCTTGCAAAATCAGGTATATAATTTTATGCATTGAATGCTGAAACACTATCCAATTACCTTTCTTCTGTGTTGATGGGTTATACCAGCAACACTGATTGACATAATTACCTTATGGGCACATCCTTCCCCAGAGGGAGTATTAAGTCCATCCCACAATGCACCAGTTTTGGCAAATTTCACTTCAATAAGGTCATGTAATCCCACAAAAATCCTATTCTTAACACATAAAAACCCTGACTTTTACACTCATTTTAGCCCACAAGGTGCTAATTTTTAGCATTATCATGAAATGTCTTGTGGTTCTTAAACTTCTTGAGCACTATCCCTAAGTATACTGACATGTGTTTAGCACAGTACAGTATAGGCACGTTGCAATGTAGTCTGGGATTGATTCAAAACACCCGCTGATCCTTCCCTGAACGCAGGTTTCATCTGCCGTCAAGGTTTGGGCATTTCGGGTTATACTCGATTCGCGCTGCTATAGGAGCTGGGGAAAAAGTTTTGGGTCATACATCCATTAGGGAAATAGGGAAAAGAAGCTTTTAATCTATCCAAGAAGTCGCTTCTCTGCCTTAAACAATAGAAAGGAAAAGTGACTTGGAAGGAAAATGGCCAAGTTACAAAACTAAATTTTGTTACTGTACTTTTATGAATTGACCACTTGGCTACAATACTACAACGATTTATTACAATAAAATCACTTCACGGTAAAAGCCGGTTGTGTTTGTTTAGGAAATAAGATTCTTCGCATCTTCATTGGATCCTCGTAGAGGCAATATTGAAAGAATTTTGGTTAGGCTTACTGCAGCAATATGCACGGCGAAGTTTTACTGTATGGTCCTTCTACATTATTCTAAATGTAACACTCCGCAGAGTAATTCCCCGAATTCTTTAGACTAAAGAAATTTAATTTATAAAAAAAGAAAAATTAAAAAAAAAAATGTGTTGTGTTTTTATGTGTTAGGCCAAGGCTTTCATTTCCTATTAGTTTATCCAACGTGCTTTAACTATAAGAAATAAGTTGGATCATATATGAGTGGGTTTTATTAGTAAATCCAAAAATTTTAAATCCGGTTTGGTCCCCACTAGAAAGTGGGTATAGTGATTCGTTTAAGTAAGTATAAAAGTAATGATGAGGCCCCATATTACCTGAGTGGACTGCACCGCCAAACGATGTTAACCCTATTCAAAATCAATAGCGCACTGCCTTATACAGGTAGTATTTCACATTTTCTAACGTACGTTACTGTTTACAGTTTGATCCATCAAATGTTTTGAAAACTGACATATCGGATTGACCGTAGAACACGCAGTATTAAGAACGCACAGATTAGGAGTGCTGAAAATGTTATTCGCTGCGCGCCCATCCCAAACCAAAACAGCTCTCCCGTCAAAAAGTACAGGTTGTCCCTATACAGCGCGAATCTAGTATAAGATATTACTGTCTACAGACACGCACACTTCAGTCCATTAATCTTCCTCGAGTCGGTGCTTCAATGCATTCATACAGATGATTGCGTGTGCATTGTCGCACATCCTTTATACGTGTGTGTTTATGCCAACGAGTTTAATCACGTCCGCGATTTAATGCGCGACCACTGCAAACACCTGGACTTCACTTACTCGAAGGTAAAAGCACTATACCAAACAATCCATCTTTTTGCAGACGACACAAAATTGGCACCAAAATGGGACATTTTGCTCAAAATTTCAAATTTGATTTACCATTGAGTGTGGTGTCTTATTATGATCTCAGAATGTCAAAATAAATTAAGCAAATTGACGAAAAAACAAAACACTCCAACAAACTTTTTTCACTGCTTTATTTCCCCAAAATGTATTTTTGAGTGAATTTGTTCTTTGGTAAATCTCAAAGAAATTGAGTTGATAAACAATACTCTAATGGTTCATATGTTAAGGTGTTGGCATCATGATTTTAATGGGCCGTAGAATTTCTTTAAAATTTGATATATAGTATATTCATTTGTGCTGATAACAAATCTGAAATAAAAAATAGGGCTTACCATATTCGTTTTTGAGTTTCAAAAAGTACATTATTTACCATGCAACTGTATGGGAAAATGCAATGCACCGATACTAACATGCCCCAAAAAGATAACAAAGGGGCCGAACGTTTTTCTGATTTTCACATATGTTTAGGTCTAAGTTGAATACTTGAAAAAAAACGAAATAAAAAAAATGGTGTCACCATATTAGTTTTCCTGAAAACCGCCGAAATTTTGATGAACTTCCCGTCTTCACTAGAGTCGCTGCGTCTCGCGTTATTTTACGCATATATGTCACGCAGCAAAACAAAAAAATGGGGGCGTGAAAGGCGAGAAGCGTAATTAATCAGGCGCGTTCTAAGACAAGTCCTATCAACATCAGATGTTCTACGCGATTTTCCGAACGCTTTACAAATTCGCGCAAACGCAGAGGTGGAAAATAGCTCATGAATTTTTTGCGACGATAAAATCGCAAACGAATGCACAATTGCTCATCTCCGAGTTTATTAAAGTCGGCTTGCGCGTACCCTGTAGGAAACCAAATCATAATGCCAACAACATTAATATGATGACTGTGAAATATATAAAATACCACGAAACACTATCTCCAGCACATACTACAAAAAAAAGGTTTCCATGGAAAACTGTTTTTTTTCACTTTGAGGGCAATTAGTTTGTTTTCAAAAACAAAAACATAAGTAAAGGTAAATTAAATACAACCAATTACTGAAAGAATAGTATCATTCATCAATGCATGGCCAGGCGGTGGTCTATGAAATAGGCATACTCAATTCATGGTGTGTTAAACTCCTGACATAGTAATTTGGGTAGATTGCAGTGATTATAAGGCGGGGTCTGTGAAAAGGCATCACTTCAATTGATGGTGCTACATGCCTGACAAATAAACGGATTGATTGCAGTGATTTAAGGGAACCCCACAAAGAATTTTATTTAAGAAATAAATGGTGATGCATATCATTTATGGGGAATATGTGTCCGCTGGTCAGAAAAACGAATAATGGGCGAGGGCAAGCCGAGTCCATTATTTGAAAGTTTTTCTGCCGAGTATACATATGAGCCCATTTAAATGATACTGCCAAACACTGTATTTCTATCATTACCTAAAACGATTATTTAATAAGGAAATGCACTGGTGACCCATTATTGCAAATCCTGGGCAGTAAAACTGACCAATCAGAATACTGCATTTCAAATAATGGGCAGCAGAGGAAAAAAATAAAAAAAAAAAAAAAAAAAAAAAAAAAATTAGAAATAAGTAATCAAGGTTTCTAAGTATGTATATAGTTAGTAATCCAGGTTTCTATGTATCGTATGACAATTAAAAATGGCCCCACAATCACTCATAAACACTAATGACATTTCGAAAACATGTGAATAGAAACATGAGCATAAAACATTTGTAATGGTCAAGAGAGCGGCAGTTGGACTTATTAT
Source organism: Ophioderma brevispina (assembly GCA_023653785.1). Classification (NCBI taxonomy): domain Eukaryota; kingdom Metazoa; phylum Echinodermata; class Ophiuroidea; order Amphilepidida; family Ophiodermatidae; genus Ophioderma; species Ophioderma brevispina. The sequence continues at coordinate 14,896 of JAMKCH010021715.1, read as the reverse complement.
TTTATGGAAAGATGGTATTTTCAGTTTAATTATGGCGTGTATTCCAAGGAATTAGATGATGTATTTCTTTTACTTGTAACTATATTGTTATGCTCCTGACATTTGACCTCATGAGGTCTAAAGATTCCAGGATAAGTTTAACAACAAAAGTTTCAGTATATAAAGTAAGATAAAAGTATGAGTTACTTTAACACTTTCTATTATGGTTTGGAATGTTAAAAGCACTATCAGTGATTTGCTAAATCAGAAAATCGAAAAAATATCCAAATATCAGATTTTGCATGTAAGTAAGAAGTGCAGGTATCCTAACATAACCCACAAATGATTAAGACCAGAAGCACACAAATAAGGGTTAACTCGGAAATTATAGTCATTATTGTGGGTACGCTACATACAACATGTAATTGAAAGGAGAATCGTATCTTCAAACACTACCATTTTCTTTCATTTTCTGTTCAATTCTTCAGTTGAAAAGTAACTTAGGGAATTCTGCAGTTTATCCTTCACTTTCAAGCTATTCCTGCAAATTTCACATATTTTGAATCTTTCTGCTAAATCACTGATAGGTCTTTATGGATACTCTTCTATAGACTACTAATAAGATCCAATAATGTCTATAAAGTGATTTTTAGAATGAAGATGCGACTAACATTTTAAACAATTTTTTATTTTTTTTATTTTTTTTATTTTTTTTATATTTTTCTATGTAATTTGTAAGGATACATAGGCCCGGGAGAATCCGCGATCGTGGAAAATAGCATGTTATGCGCGGATTTTACCTTTCCACGCGGAATTCCCGTATTTAGCGGAAAACAGCGGATTTCGTATTATCTACAGAAAAAGCATTAAACTTATTGTCCAAGAACCACTTTGTTTAGATCATGTAATCATCGCGGAAAGGAAGTCAATTCCACCCATGCAGCACACAGTGTTTGACTTCCATACAGTTGTCGCTTATTTTTGAACTATTTTAAGCAATGGCGGACACAATTTGAAACTGATAATAAGTAGGGACAGGCAAGAGCTATCATCTCTCAAAAATCAGACAATACATTGCGGAATTTGCCGTCATATAGGCCTGAAAGGTCATTATTTGTGGTTATAGCACCCTCTATAAGCCCTTTCCATTGAAAGACGTGGAAACTAGATTTGTAACACTTAATTAATGTTGTTATTCTTGTACTCGCAATTGTCAGACCCCCCATTTAACATATAAATGGAACTGTTGTACTATGGTGTTGGATTGATCCATTTAAGGGGGTGAGGTTGTTGCTTTATGTAAAGTACTCAATCAGGAGCGACACAAAATAAAGCGCTAAACATGCGCAGATCGACCCGCTTGTGGCATATTTGGATTCTTCTTAAATATTAGTATGCATCATGCATAAGGGCGCAGATTCTAGGCATTGATTTTTTAGATTTTTATCGACATGACGATAATGGATTATTTAAATCAACTGGAAGAGAAAATTAAAAACAAAAATGTTCTTTATGTAATGAAAGGATCATGCACAAATATGAAAATTTATAGTTTTTTCTTTGAATGGACCAATAAGGACAGCATAGCAAGTTTAAAACATAGTTGTTTGGATCCATTTACTAGTGAAATTTGGAGAAGTTGGTATCTACATAAAATACCTGTATCCCTAGGGTCCGGGAGAATCTGCATTAGAAAACTGATTTTCGCGCGCGATTTTCGGCAATTCGCGTTTTTCCCGTGCATCGAAAAATGGCCTTTTCGCACCAAAATCCGCGCTGAAAAGGACGAATCGTGCAATTGCACACCTAAAGGGTCCAGGTAAACACCAATATACAGTATGTTGTGTGTAGTATGTTGATAAGCTGAAAAAGGACCATTTTAACTACTCGGCAATTGTGTGTATTACAATGCCAAGAGTACTGTACCAAAAATATTTTTGGTTAATGTAAACAAACCATATTTTAGGTTATACTAAGCATCACATGGGAATGGAAGTCAGTTGAAATAGCGTGCAGCCTGATTTTTTAATGATACCATCAAATTGCAGATATGATTGTGTGAAAAGGGGGGTCGATGGTTGATGGGCGGGGCCCCTTTTATTTAATTAGAACAGTGTTGGACCGATTTCTATCAATGTCCAGTGATACACATTGCCAGTTTTGCATAAGTTTTAGGAAAAGCCCATGGACAAAATCTTGAAAACTTGCTGAATTTAAACCAAACTTAATATTCAAAGCCTGGTTTAATTAATGGAATACAGCACATTGTTACCATATCACAGTATAACTAAAGGTTGACATCAGGGCAGAACATATTTTTACCCCAATCAACAAAAAACAAGTTCCCCCTCATTGTACTATAGCTAGAGTGAATACAAATGAGAACAAAAAGTAAATTTAGATAACTAGGATTACGGTTCTCGGCTTTTGTGTTGGCTATATTCAAAGAATGTAAAATCTGTGGCCGGCAGACTATCTTACAACTTAACCTTCGACATAACCTTTGATCTGGCATGTGACTTTGACTCGTCAACAACTGAGGGATCCATGTTGCACCAATATAGATATATCAATGTTGAACTGACACTTTTTTATGGAGGTCAATTTTACCTGTAGTCTATCTTTCACTTAATTCTCAAATGACTTGACATTGGCACAGACCTTTTGACTCATAACATATGAAGGCGATTTTCATAGTGCACTATACGACAAGTTTGGCTCCAATTGAGACCTTCAAATTTTCAGTTGAGGTCCATTTAAAAAAAAAAACTTAAGTGACAGGAGGAGATTTTTTTAGATACAAAATTTCTCTCAAATTTCACTGGTCAGTTGTAGACCCCACCTACCAAGAACCTTTTCGAAGGTTTATTGGATCAATACAGGGTCCAAAAGAAAACCGCAAACCTTGGTTTTGAAATGCCTGCTATCGTAATCGATTCCCATTACAAAACCATGATTTGAATTCCGTGCACGACAGAATAGTACCAAATCATATCTTATTACATAAAAACGGCGTTATTCGGCGTATTCACTTCAGGTGTGATCTAATTACATTGGTAAGCATTACAATATGTAAAAAAACCGGGGTTCAAGAAAAATTGGGGGCGCTTATTCCCTGGAAATCCCCTAATGTCTGACTTGAAAGAGACATGAGGAATTTCCAGAAGAGCAAGAGCCCTCAATTTTTTTTAACCAGGTTTTGTTTGCTATTTGGAAATGCTTATCAGTGTAGTTGATCAAACCTTGAAGCGATAAGCTCCGAATACGCTGCGTTTGTATGTATAAGATGATTAGTTATTCTGTCATGTATGACAGAATATTAAATCATAGGTTTTCTAGGGGAACGATTTACGATGCAGCAAGTTCAAAAACAAGGTTTGCAGTTTCTTTCGTGCTGTTTGTACAATAAACCTTTGAAACGTTCTCAGTAGGTGGTCTACATCGGGATCAAGTGCCATATTTGAGAGAAATTTGTATCCTCAAAAAAGCTCCTCTGTCACTTAACATTTAGTGGACCACACACATACACACACATACACACGCTACAAATGATTGATAAGTGGTCCTGCCAGCACGCTGGAGGCCCACAATTAGGGGAACAAACAGAAATGAGCAAGTGCTTACAGAGCAAGATAACTCAAAAATCACTCACAGGAAAGTTAAAAAAATTACCGTCATTATCAAAATGGCTACACAAAATAAATAAAGGCCCTCCCAATAACACCTTAGTTACAATTGAAATATTAGCTATGCTGATTTTCATAGCTACTTCTGTCAGAGGAATTATGTCAGTGGGTGTCGATGACTTTAACCCCCTGGTTACCACCTTTTCTATCCGTACTCTCTGATGGCTCATTAATGATATAATCTTGGATATACCGTTGAAGTAACAACCCAAATCGACCTGCCAGATTCCTGTACTAAAACATTTAAGGTTTTCTTAACCATGTTTCTGATTGGGTTATTTAGTGTATATAGCCAATAATGACCAATCAAATCGGCCGGAAGATCTCAGGGGGTTAACCACTGAGGTACATGGCCATCTTTTGAGGGTATATGGCTTTGTCATCTTAGTTGATTCCACACGGAAATTGTGAATTTTCCATCATGAAATTTACGAGTTGAACAAGGATATCAACACGGGCTTTACCAGGTGCATGATACTCCGTTTAAAACTAATGTGTGCGAGAGTGGGCGGCCAAAGCGGGTGCCACAAGTGCGGACAAAATTTACAAGGGTAACAAAGAAGAATGCCACACACGCATGCACTGATCCTGCTACATTTAAATTCTTAATTTTGCAATTTCCCATGTTAATGACAAGGTAAAACAGGGTAGCATATGTGTGGGTTCGGTTATTTAAGAGTCGACTAAGAATTATAATAATTTGGTGGATGTTTTTTGGAAGTCTATGCATAGCGATCAATCGCAGGGTAGTGCAAACGGGGCTCAAGAAAACCTGGCCCTCCCCTTTAGCCCCCACAAATTTTCAAAAGTGCTGAGATACACATTGGACTTATTGTAGCTGCATTAGAACGTTAATGTATTTATAAGTGCCAAGTAGCTCCTCCACTTTGAAATTCGTTCCACCACTGCTAATCGATCCCAAAGTCGACCGATCACCCACTCATTGTGAAAAACCTTATGTTTCACACTCCATCGTTTTTAAGGCGGTTATTGGTACAGCTCTTTGTGGGTATTATGGTCTTATGTTTCCCGGACCTGTATTCCATGCACCCCCTGGCTCCCATATAAGGACCTTGAATTCATTTGGAATAGCCATGTAATTGTAATAGGGCACGTCAGGTCATGAACACTGCAGGGTGTCACATGCGTGCATGTGACACTCATGCAATGATCATGTCCTGACATGGCTATTCTGAGCAATTCAATATCCCCATATGGGAGGCATATACTCATTCATTTGTGCCTTCCACAGGGGTGTATATAATGCAACTGGAACAACCAAAACACAACAAAACTTGGATAGGCATGGGCTGAGGCCCGTTCACTTGCACCGAGGAGTCTTCAGATCCTTTCTCCGAACCTATGCAATGTTTTTCCTGTGTCATATGCTATTCTTGAAACTCAACACTAATTTCATCCGTCTTGACATGTCATCCGCTGAGAGCTGGTAATTGAAAGACCCGAAATATAATGAAATACCGAAAATGAGTATGGAAAATGAATCTTGAAACACGAAATTTTGCATATGTGATGCGATCAAGCAAAATGAGTCCGAGTCGACAGATTCAATTTTTACTTTTTCATGCAGATGTATGCACCATTTAAAAATCTACCTTTGCTGAAACCCCCCATTGAAATTGCCAATTACTTCCAGAGTTATTGATCAGTTGACGGGTGGCCCAAACAATAGGAAACAAAAGATATATTCACCTTTGTTTGGCTATATCTCAAACGCAATATTGAGCGACTTTTCCCGACTCAGGTCTTGATCCCATCACATATTTTTTTAATTTTTTAGGTTTTTTCTTTTTTTAAATTTCCCCCAAAAACAACAGTGGGTTCTGTGGGTACAGTGGTTAAATTTTCCAAACAATCTGGGGTCTTTAGCCAAGACTTTCAAAAATAAAGTAGTTCATTGCCCCTCCCTGTGTGCCCTTGACTATATGGTGCCCCTTTGACCTAATTTTGTTCGTGCTCAGTTCAGCAGTCCTTTTGATCAAATTTGGTGGTCATAAATCATTTCTGCGCAAATTGACTTCAAGATCACTCCGAAACCCTACAAACCAAGGTCAGACTGTCCTCCCTCCCGTCAGGCCAAATATCAGCCCCCATATGTCAAAGCATAACGAAACACATGTCTGGACAGACCGCACAAACTGATCTATTTTTTTGGGGGGGGGGGGGGGGTGGTAGTACAGATTAGGGTGTTTTGGGGGCGCACTGTGTCCACCTCCAAAATACCTGGATCGCAGAAAAAAGGCCCAGGTCTCAGGGCCTAAAGGTGAAGAATTGCTATATAGCATAACCACCTCTTTTTCCCTTCCTGATTTCCTAAAACCTGCAGTGATTATCAATACCAAACTCAGGTTAAATGAAGTATAGAACCTAGAATAATTCCACCAGAGTTACAATGACTTTGGTTTAAAAGTCCATTATATCACTTGAATATTTCTCTGAAGTTATCAATAATTTGTACTCTAAGCTAAGCACATCAATTTCTATTTTTAAAGTGTGCTTTATTTTACTTCCTATTTCCAGTTGGTTTATTACTTCTGAAATCTCAAGCTTCAGCATTTACGACCTTCTGTGAAACCATAGAATGGGGCACAATGGTGGGCAGGCTGGGCCAGGGAACGAGGCCTAGGAAGGGCCCTACATCCAAAAGGGCAAAAACAATAATTGAAAAAAAAAATTTAACAGGCGAACTCGTATTTACGCGACTGCGTATAAATATGTCCCCGCCGAATGTTGCGATCAGTTAACACTGCAATAAATGCAACTTCAACACTCCACCGTCCCTCCCCCAATACCGCAACATGTTTTTTCCACCCCCTTCCCACAACACTCAGCAAAACCCCAACCCCCCCCAACACCCCCGCAAACACCCCGCAAAAACCCATGCCCACTCCACAACACCCCAAACTCCCCACCCTCATCCAACACACCCGCAACAACCACCCCTGACTCCTAACACCCCTCAACACCAAAACCCCAATACCCTGTAACAAACCTCCCCTTTCCCATACCCCGCAACTTGCCTTCCCCTCCCAACCACCCGCAAACACCTCATCCCTCCCCAACACCCCGCAACACCCGACAACACTCCCACCCCTCACCAACACCATGCTGTGCAAACAACTCACCCATCCCCCCCAAAATGCAACACTCCCACCCCCTCCCCAACACCCCGAAACACACACACCCCCCCCCCAACCACCGCAACACCCTACCCCTTCCCAAACACCCCGACACTACCCAACCCCCTTCCCAACCCCGCAATACCCCAACCCCCTCCCCAACCAACCCGAACACCCGCAACACCCCAAAACAACCCCCCTCCCCCCAACACCCCACCCCTCCCCCCACACCCACCCATCCCCAACACCTCACCCCCTCCCAATTAGCCATCAGTATTCTCACTGTAGCGAAGGAATTTTGCCTATCTGATTGTACCGTTTCAAAGATGACAGGCAATGACGCTATTGAAGTTAGCTCATTTGGCATACCTATTTTACCTAAGCCGCATATATCAATACTTTCCAATTGCAAAAAAGATGTGCCTCATGATAGGCTTTATGCAGCACAGGAATTTTGAGTATCCGATGTACCGTTTCAAAATAAAGAATTAGGCCGAAATAAAATATAGCAATTATGCCGATTTTTGCATATTATTAGCCGATTTGCATACTCATTTGCCGAAATATGCCCAACATCTCATCAGGTTGAGAACTCTTCAGCCCTCTTCCTTCCCACCAAGGTTCCTCTTATATGCCTAACGGAACTCCCAGAAAACTTGTACAAAGGCCTTGCAGGAACATTTCTCATAAATTAGCAAATTAGATACTTAATTAGCATATTTTTAACCGCCACAATCTAATCAGGTCGAGAACTCATCACCGCTTCCTTCCACCAATGTACATCATTGTCGCCCTTACGAACTCCATATAAATCGTATACCACATGGGTAACATTTTTGTCACAGCGGACGAACGTACGGACTAACGGACGGACGCTGGCTTCATTTCATATTCCCCGTTTCCGAACTTGTTCGGCGGGACAACCAAGGATTGGACCAACAGTTTAACAACCCTCCCAGCCCTGACAGGTGGTCTATTTCAATTGGTTGAAATCTTCCTGACAACTACCTTTTGAACCACACTTTGCATGCTAGATGCATAAACATAACACGTTGTGTGAAAGCATTTCGAAGTTAGTATCCACTGACGTTTCTGATGAAGTATTACCATGTCATAAGTTTTCCTACACTCACCGTCAGCAATTCTCTGACTCTTCAGGTTTAGTACGACTTGGAATCATCACAAATCCATGTCGTAGAGTTTTAAAACGATAGAAATTGGTAAAAGGAGACCCCAATATCAAATAATCAACACTAAATTACTTCTCATAGGCCTTTACTTACATGTCCATATCCCAATCGCTAATTATCCTTATCCTCAGAATTTTAGCAAAAGTCAAAATATTGGTGTCTGAAAAAAGCAACTGCTGTTCTCATTTAACCCTGACATATTATGGCTGAAAAAGTTGGTTTGAATGTTATGGTGGGATGAAAACTTGGACTGATTGAGATGCTAGAATTGACACATTTGACATGAGGTGTTAAGAAGGTTTTTGGTCCCCCGCCCACTTTTTTGTTGGCGAAGGGGGAAGTAGAAATGCTGCCGTCCGTGTGTGTGCGTCCCTCACGGTATCATTTGGAACTAACAAGTGTTGATGTCCATCTTCGCAACATGGAAGTATCTCAAGTAGGCGGTGGGTGGGATACAAAAGTGGGTCATGTGGCAATGGGTCGAAGGTCCAAATGTGGTCGAAATAAGTTCAAAATAGGACTAAATAGCTATAATACCACAATTGGTAAACACTATCTCTTTGATTGCGAATTATGGGTGTCAATCTTCGCACCATAGATGTCATCAAGTAGGCGCGGATGAGTTCGGCGGATGGGGCCTGTGGCATTGGGGCAAGGCGGTCAAAAATATGAAAACATTGGTCACGGTCAAGTGGGTCATTCCGGTCAAATCACTAAACATGTTGTAGGACGATGAAAATTGGTGGGTTGTGTCCACATTCAGTGCAAATATTTTGAAGGTCATGCGAGGTCATCCAAGGTCAATCACTTAAAAGTGGTGAGGGTAAAATTGGCGGTGTGGATCAAACAATTCAGTGCCAAAAATTTGCAGGTCATTTCAAGGTCATGAGGGGTTTTTTTCATCCAAGGTCAAATCACTAAACATGTGGTTGGAGATAAGTTGGGGGTTGTGGTCAAAACTTCAGTGCCAAATTATGAAGGTCATTTCAAGGTTGCGGGGCGAAGAGCCAAACAAAGCCCCCCCCGTAGGAACACACGCCCCAAAAAAAAACCCACTATTAAAAAAAAAAAAAAAAAAAAAAACAAACCCCCACGAAAAACCCGCCCACAAAGAAAAAAACCCCCTCATCCAAGGTCAAATCACTAAACATGTGGTAGGATAGCAATTGCTGGGTGTGGTCAACATTCAGTGCCAAAATTATGAAGGTCATTTCAAGGTTATGCGGGGTCAATCAAGTCCAATCACTAAACATGTGGTAGGATGATGCAATTGCTGGTGTGGTCAACATTCATTGGCCAAAAATTTTTGAAGGTCATTTTAGTCATGCAAGGTCGGCAAGGTCATCCAAGTCAAATCACTTAAAATATGGTATGATAGAAATGAAATTGGTGGGTGTGGTCAACATTCAGTGCCAAATTTTGAAGGTCCATTTTTAAATTGCAGCAAGTCATCCAATGTCAAATCACTTAAAATATGGTAGGAGGGTGAAAATTGCCAGGTGTGGTCAACATTCCGTGCCAAACTTTTGAATGTTGTTAGCCATTTAGCCGAAAGTTTTTGAAGGTCATTTGGAAGGTCATGCAGGGTCATTCAGTCCAAGCAACTAATCAATGTGGTATTAGGAGAAACTTGGTGGGTGTGTCCAACATTCAATTGAATTTTTTTTGAAGTCATTCAAGGTCATCAGGGGTCATCCAGGTGCAAATCACTAACATTTGTAGGAGGGTGAAATGGGTGGTAGGTTCATCATTCAGTGCCAAAACTTTTGAAGGTCATTTCAAGGTCATGATGGGTCCATCCAAGGTCAAATCACTAAATATGTGTAGATGATAATCTTGATGGGTGTGCACAAGTTGTGCCGAAATTTTATAGGTCCTTTATGTCATGTGGGGTCATTCAGGTCTTACTACTCATATGTGGAGGATGACACCCCGTGAATGTTGGTTTAGCATTTAATGTCCGAAGTTTTGAATGTCATTTGAGGTCATGCCGGTCATTCAAGATCAAATCACTAATCATGTGGTAGGAGGATGAAACTTGGTGGGTGTGGTCAACATTCAATGTCGAATTTTTTTAAGGTCATTTGAAGGTCATGCTGGGTCATTCAAGATCAAATCACTAATCATGTGGTAGGAGGATGAAACTTCAGTGCCAAAAATTTTTGAGGTCATGTCACATCAAGGGAGGAACCTCAGTGGTTTAAGAACCACTTATTTCCATCACAATCTTCCCTTAGAGCAGGAGCAGAATATCATAGGGTCCTTATTTAGGGAGTTTGTTCATGCCTGACTACATCTAAGGTTTGACACCTTTAGTAGTTAGTATGGAACCTCTACATCAATGCAAGGTAGTTAGTGGTGTCAAATTGTGGTGTCACTTTTTCAATAGGGGCCAGTTTCAGTTTGCACAGGGGTCAAACTTTTAAATCATGTGGAAATGTATGCCATAGTGTCTGTCTAGTCATAAGGATTACAAAAATGTATAGTTTGTACCATCTATGACCATTGGTTTGGGAGTTATTGGGTAAAAATGCTAAAAGGGCAAAAAAGGTCAAACTCAATTTGTACAAGGGTCACATTGAAAGTTACTCTGATTATATTTTAAATGCTTGCACATTATTGTCTGAGGTATGAGGACTCTCAAAAAGTATAGTTTTGATTATGGTAAATGTTTACTTACTGAGATAAAGGTCAAAGGTCAATGCCAATTGGATTATGTTGCCCCATGACCTATTTTGTCACATAGCATGATAACTTTGCATTGTAGATGCTACAAACTATTCCTTATTTTGACACATTAAGCTAGATGAACAATTTGTTTCATTTTTTACCAAAATTAGAGCAACTTCTGATTTTGACCCCTGTACAAATAGAAATTTACCTTTTTTTGCATTTTTAGCCATTTTTACCCAATAACTCTAAAACCAATAGTCATAGATGGTACAAACTATACATTTTTGTAATCCTTATGACTAGACAGACAATACGGCATACATTTCAACACGATTGGAGTGATTTAAAGGTTTGACCCCTGTGTAAACCTAAATTGACCCCTATTGAAAAAGTGACACCACAATTTGACACCACTATCTTGCTTTGGTGTAGAAGGTCCATACTAACTACCAAAGGTGTCAAATCTGAGATGTGGTGGGACATGAAGGATGATGTTTGACCTAAGTCCTTGCTACCGCTCTACCTGAGATCTTAAAATTATGTCGCTTCTTGTTCTTTTGCTACCGCACTGGCGGGGGACCTTTGTGGTGGTTCGAGAACCGCCTTGTGAAAATAGTATGGTCCCAATATATCTCTAGTATGTTCATTATATCCCTCGGCTCACTGCAATATCCCAAATAAAACCTCAAGTGGTTCAGTCACATCCAGTGGCATACCCAGAGGGGGGGGGCAGCTCCCACCCCCCTCCCCATGGGGAATCTTTCCCCCTGAAAAATTAGTGAATTTCTACACACATGCTATTTACAGTGAAAACAACATATACTAACAAATTTTAATAATAATATATGCTTTCCCCCCTGGAAATATATTTGTGCCCCCTTTACCCCCCTCCCCCCCTTCGAATAAAAAAGCTGGTTATGCCACTGGTCACATCCAGCAGATAGACAAGACTCACATCCCCAAGTTGCCATGCAGCTTGAACTACACCCACAGAAGGCACAGACCCAGGACCATGTGACAGATGCTAATCAAGAAAGCTCTCCAAAGACTATTGCTGAAGATGCGAACAAGTCGCACAAGACTGCAGGTTTGAGAATTCTAAGTCAGGCGGCATATATGTGCAATAAATGCATGAGCGGTCCTCAAAGTAAGGTTAGGGGGGACGACTATGACGGCGCGGCGCGACGACGTCGACGATGATATGAAATTTATAAAGCGCACACATTCGCCAAAGAAAGGCGCTCAAGGCGCAATCACAATAGAACTTAACCATATTAAGAAATTAACATCTACACATTTTAAAAAAATTACACATCATATGAAAAATGATATATTTTGAGGTGATATTTTGTCAAGCTGTAATTTTTTTAGAAAATCCCGCTCATTTATTGACGCGCCAATGGAGGATTTACCCAGAGTTGAGCCTCCACCTCTATGCCCCAAAAACAAAATACAAAATTGCTGAATTTTGTGCTATTTTTAATGATTTTTTTTGCCCCTCAGTAATTCACTTTAGGGCCCATTGCTACTACTCCAATTACTTAAGGCTGACATACCTGAATGCCCATTTGATCAGTACTTGTGATGCAGTACACCGATCCTCTTCAGCTATTCTTTCTGACTTCAGGGTGCTTCTCAGGCTTTTCCTCCTTTAGCAATGGAGAGTATGCCCTAAACAATGTGCAACAAACAATGAGGTCCAACTGCCTACAAAATTTTTATCGTAAGCAAGATTTTGAAGAAAACCAAAATTGGGGGCTGTAAAGCACCCGAAATCACACACCATTTGGGTGCTTTTTGGATCACAAGAAAACAACTCCCAACTAATTTACAAATTAATCTCCAGTTTATTAACACACTCAACCAACATTTTTTAAATACTTAGTTCTTCCAGGCAGACCAGGATAAATTTATTAATCTTTAAGTTTACGAGATGTCATTTTAAAATTTCAAACCAATGTGAATTCCGTATATGTAAAATATAACCGTTCTGATGCTATCCACTGATAGGAAAGTGGTGGACACCTCTCGGACTTATACCTACAGATAAAATCTATTCTCCCTCAAACCTGGCTGTAGCTCATGGGGTAATACACAGGTTGGTCGGTTCGAATCCGGCCATCCGCACATATGTTTTTCAACACTTGTGTACACTGGCATTTTCCAGGGAAAGATTATCAATTCCACAGTGTGTACTCGAGGTCGACAAGAGCATTATATCACCAAGCACCACAATCAATGTCAGCATGAATGCCGACTCACCCATGACGTCACCTTCTAGCAGACACGAAAAGATGCCTGACAGGGGCATGGCCCCATATTTGTTTCGTTGGTTGAGATGAGCCCGTCATCAGTTCACTTGAAGATTCAGGTCCATGGCCCTTGCAGGCCGGATTGCAGGCAGAGTAATATCTAGGGTTGACACAGAAGGACGTAACACTTTTTGGTGTTTTGAGGTTTTTACCACAAAATCGGTAACACCCACAGATTCAAATGAAACCATAACCCTTAACTCAAGTCGACTTCCCTATTGCCTATCAAGCAAAATAACACTTCACCACATTCAATGTGCACCACTTTGTTTACTCACAGAAAGCTTAACGTCGAGTTAAGACCTTCTGACGGGAACTGTATTTTGCCTAAACATGAGTTGAGGCTTCATACTTGCACAATTGCCAAATTTACCGCTTTTTAGCGCCTTATCCCACCTATATTGAGATTTCTTTTAAAACCTTCCAAAGGGATGACATGCTTAACACCTGATGAACTAAATGTGTCAATCATGGCTGATGAAGATGTAACTCACAGATTACCGTTTTCAGTTACCATCAAAAGGACGTACTCCGCACTCAAAAGAAATATTAAAGCATTTCTTTATTTACTGCTGTTCAATAATTAAAAATTGTTCTTTGTTTACTAAAGTTTATATTGGTTGCTTACCGTCCTACCCATATATGAGTTTTACGAGATGTTTACATTTTGAGAAAAATGATAGAATTTTGCGTAGTAGAAATTTACATCACATTTCTCAAAAGAGTATTTTTGAGTTAAGGCTTTCTGATTGTCAACCGTCGATTATAGGTTTAATGTTAAAAATGGGCAAGCGTGCGATAATATTAAATTTACAAAATTGGTGCAAGAATTATCCCTCGGAAGACATTTATAAGTCATATAACCAAAAACCCCCCCCCAAAAAAACCCAATTTTTTGTTGGTTCTAGTGCAACAAACACTGCCCCCCCCCCCACCCCCTATCAAATCCCTAAGCTATGCCTGTGTTCCCTGAAGTAATTCCTTAACTTACTGTGATTTTCATTCCCAGATACAAAACTTGATTAATTTCTTTGGTAGTTGTTGATGCAGTTCACTCAAGTCTGTGAATAAATAGATACATCGCTTAATACCATTCGATGATTAGATGAATAAATTTGGCTTAAAGGTGCAACGATAGATTTTACATATCAAGGTGTCCCTTAAAAAACGGAAGTAGCTGGTTTTTGCTCTATGTAAAGCTTTCCATCACAACTATCCCCATCTGAAAGGTATAAGCTGAGAAATAATTTCTTTTTTGGTACAAAATTGTGAAATTTCTACTTGTTGTATAGGAGCAAATAGTCCAGAGGATTATCAAAACAATCGTGCACTTGGTGGATAGAAAGTACACTTTGCACCCACTTAATTGGACATACTCAACATTTTCAAAACGGTACCCCAGCTGGATTCGACCTTTGGCTACCAGCATGATTTTTTCAATGCCCCATTCTTATTTTCCATCAAAGTCCATATCTATCTAATCTCCGTTCATAAACCGATACGAATGTGATTTGGTGTCTATAACCTATGTTTTTCAGTCAAGAATCCAAACAGGAACATGATATTTTTAAAATCTCTGTGTCGGCGCCATTTTGTTTTCCAATATGGCTGCCAACTTGCACCAAATTGACAAATCTTTTAATACTTTATTTGAATAATTCTTGTTATTTTTGTGTCTATACCTGTGTTTTAAGATCCACACTCTAAATATAATATTTACGTTTTTGATATCTGTTCAAAGCCCTTTGTTTCGAATATGGCCGCCCATTTACAACGATATATCGTTGTTCACAATATTTAATACGGATTTGGCTTTTGTGTCGGTACTTTGTTTTATCCAATCATTCCAGTTTTGTTAATGTATATTCACCTTTCAACGTTTTCACTATTATAACTATTTCGCATTAGTATAGTGTTTC
>JAMKCH010021714.1:0-20322 GCA_023653785.1 Ophioderma brevispina | reverse complement strand
GGGCGAGAGAAAGGAAGAAGGGAGGGAGGGGGAACATAGAAGAAGAGGGAGATAGAGCGAGAAGAGAAAGAGAAGGACAGAGACAGAGAACTAGCCCCTGATTGACAGTATTGGATTAACATGGTATACCATCGTTTAATACTTTACTACAAAACTACTGCAAGCTACTGCATCTGATTTACGGTGTAGAGTTACGTAACCCGAACTGCAGTTTTTTAAAGCCACTGTCAGTCATTTTTTTCCAAACTCAAACTTCTGTCTAAATTGGCTGGTGTTAGATCATATCAACACCTTATATTACTCTTTGTGAAAAAAAAATTTAAAAAGCGGTCTTGAAGGTGACATTTGCGACTGTTTTGTTTACTAATAAAAGTCGGGTCTCGAATTTTATTAGTAAACAATGCATAAAAATCGTCATTTCTTGGGTCATTTCACGAAGTTGGACCTCGGTGTACATTTGGTTCAAAATAAGTTCTCCAAAGTTAAAAGTTTGCTTCAAATGTTTATAGTATAAGGTATTCAGCTGCTCTCACGATACAACATGGTGTCCCCATGTGTGACATTTGTTACATAGTGACACATTTCTTCCTATTTACACCATTTTTGGTACACTCTTCTTCTATGAATGTTATGCTAGATTTGTATTTTGTGCAATTTTAAAGCTTGAATTATATCACAAGTGTTATATTTTTGAAAAGAGGACCTGTAATAGGTGTGGTGTCCCCATGGTGTCCCCGTTACATCGTGACATGAATTTGTCAAATTTTCCAAACAAAACAATGTCTAATTATTTGAAGCTCCCCAAATTTCTTTCAAACCACAGAATAAAAGCTATGAATAATAGTGTAATCAAATGGGATCACTAGCTATCACTCTTTGACACAAATCTGAAAATTCCATCAAATGTCACACTTTGAGTCCCAGTTTCGTGAAATGACCCTCTTGACAAATTCGGCGTGTTTAGCTTAGCCACTTACAGGGGTTTTACTATATATATACAACCATTCCCAATACAACGGTGCAAAAAACTGTAATTTTATGAAAAATAGGGTTTGTTTACATTTTGAAGAAATCGCTGATAGTGGCTTAAAGTTTCTTTACCCAAATAACGGCATCGCGGTACTGCAACTAAGTTGATTCATTTTAATATGTCGGCAAAGCAATTCAACTCACTGCAAGGCAGATTCAGTGGAATTAAGTATGAACAAACCTCAAAAAGCTTTCATGGGTCAGAGACACTTCAGCTGAGTATACTCACCCCACATTCAACGCTTTCAGGCGAGATCACAAGAGAGCGAGTGTCATCCCCCATGTTCGCTTGACCACCTATATTAAATGAAATGAACAAATGCATAAAGCTGCATAAGTCATTATACAGGTATTAAATTGGTATATTTTTAGTGATTGCTGTCATTATATATACGCCACAATGCGTCACGACGGCATCGAACCAGTAACAAAAGTGTATAAATAGCATATTTCAGTGTATCAATAGCACAGTTTCGAAACTAGTAACAGGAAATGCATTGGTATAGTTGGTATACACAGTATTTTCACACACAACTCCATTGATACTTGTTCGTCACAGCTACTGTTGGCTTATATACCTTTTTGCCGTATTGGTGGTGAAGGAGGTGGACTAGTTGGCGATGACCAATCAGACATTGTTTTTGTAAATGTGTTTATTTTAACAGCCAACGTCAAGAAGAAGAAATCCAAATGAAATAATCAACACATTAATTCAACGTACTCTGCACGCAACAGCTCCAAACTGTAAGATTGTCCAAATGTCACACATGACTAGATGTGTATGCCCAGTGGTATTGTCATCGAGCGGAATTTCCCTACCACGTATTTAAACTTCAATGCGAACATGGAATGGCGGTAGCTGATTGTAGCTGTCGATAGCTGGCGGTAGCAAGTGATATAATGTATAAATATGATTTTTTTTCAAAAACAGTCACGACTCCCAGTTTTCATCTACGAAACATACAAAAACTGAAGTAGTATAGGTGTTCTTTTATTTAGTGCCTTAACGCGTACGGAGAAATTGCTACATTGACGCAATCGTACAGCGTAAGAGTTAAAGATATCAAAGTTCAACCTGAGATCATATTGTTGGTACTTTAATTTTGTTCCGAAACATATTTGAGGCAACTGTTGGTTGATTTGAAAATTTCATTACAATCCTCTCACAGTAGGTTTTAAAGGTCCCAGGGTGGGGTGGGGGAGGGGTCGGTTATTAGTGTCAAAATGAGCAATTTACTTAGACAACTGTTTTTTTTGTTCTTATTAGTTCAAAATGTTCTTATTATTAAAATGTTCTTAGTTCTTATTTTGTTCAAAATGAGCCCGTTACTTAGACAACTGTCTTAAACTGTCTTTGGGTGGCGGATTGTCTTGCACTTTGTCCTTCCATTACTATGTAAATTAGGGTGACGGGCTATCTCTAAGACTACTGCATATTAATTAGCTTGTGGGGACTTTTAAAACGTCCCCATAAGGCTTACAAACGTCCCCATAAGACATCGTGTATCCGTACACACACCAGTACCAACACAGGTATACCTGTGTGACTTTTTGCTTGCATGTGTGTCACCCAATTCTGTATAACATTAATTGTGTGTCTCTTTATATGACTCTTGTATGTGTGTCCTACCAGGAGCGCGGTAGGAGCCCGCATAGAGATAAATAAATAAAAAGCTAGAGAACCGACGGCCATTTTGATTCGCCGAGCTCACGGTAACTACAGGTAAATGTTACCGCCCAAGCCCATTACAACGTAATCTTCACAGCATGGAAAATATACTTTCTCGTTGATTTTGCCAGGCGACCCTCGGTTCTAAAATGAACCTTATACGTATAAGAACAACGTCTGCTATGTGGTTTGTTCAGAAAGTTTCCCGTCGCAAAGATCAGCCAAGGTATTTTTGCAGATTTTCAATATGTCGTTCAATATAGGGCCCTTGCACAGAGCTAAATTATGTTGAATTGACTTTTTGTTTGCCCTCCAGATCAACCAAGCATGAGAGGAATACAATACATGCACCTGGTTCACCTGAACATTTCAGTTATTTCTGCAGGTGATTCTTTTGTATTCTATGCATGCTTGGGTTGTTCTAGAGGCAGGTCTGGCCAAGATAACCTATTGACCTGCCGTGCAAGCACCCTATAGCGTGGGCCGGGGCTGGCCCATTTATGTTCGTAGTTGCTATGCCGAACCTGGCGTTTTTAAATAGTACTAATGCACAGTTGCAATATGTATATTAATACGGAACTTTGGCCTTGGTAGGTGGGAAACAGTGTCCGCCAACTCGATCGTTTTTTATTAATGGTAATCAGCGAAAATAAGCGTGTTCGTGCCCATCCTAAATTCACCAGGAACACCCCAGACGCATGAGCCCAGTGCAGTTTAGTGCAATAAACAATGGGGCAATCTACACGGCAGCGCAGATCCAGATCGGATCCAGATCGGATCCAGATCTCGTATCCAGTTTGCGTCTACACGGGCAACAGCCAAACTTGATCCAGATCTGCAACGCGTACATGGTGTGTACACGCTTGGTTAGTGTCGCTGCACTTTAAGCGCGTACTTTTAGGTTACGCGTAAAGTATTCCTCGATCACTAAGGTTACGCGTAGCATTTGTACACTTTACCCTTCGAAAGAGCGCTGTACTTTCGCACTCACTGCGCCGCGTAGAGTTCTTAAACGGTCTCCCATGATCTGGATCTGTGATCTGGATCTCGGTGATGCGCATCGGATCTGGATCTGCGCTCCGTGTAGATTGCCCCATTACTAAGCGATGGGCCAAAACCAAATATCATGCTTACATTTTGAAGTTACCTACCAGATCGCTACAAACTAAGCACACCTTGATTTTTTGATAGACTTTATGATAATACACAATAATTTAGAGGTGTGCTAATCAAATTTTGTTGCGGTCACCTTGAAATCCAAGATGGCGGTCAAAATGGCTGCCGTTTTGACTAACACCAGATATTTTGAGGATAACGTCCTAAGCAAACCTCCAATCACATTGTGCTTGGTGTCATATTAAAGGTAATTTAATTATCTATATGATGATATCAACATTTATGGGTTTTATTGTTATTTACATATTATTTTGGACCAAAAAGGCATTTTTTGGCCATTTTAAAAAAATAATGTTGACTGAATTACCTTTCTTGACATCAAAATTGTTCTTCATAATTGGATCAAGACCCCAGGTATTTGCCCTCATATTATATGCATTTTGTGCGAAAAGCCCAGGATCATAGCAATTTTTATTTAAAAGTTATAACTGAGAATGAATGGGGTCTTAATCACAATAAAACACCATTTGTGCACAATTCATATAAACACATGAACAAATGTGTGTGTCAATGCCATGTAAAATCTTATATGACACTTTTGATCACCTAACTATAATAAATGTTTGATTTAAGTTGTTGCCGTACTACTAATTCAATTTTGTTGCGGTCACCTCTAAATCCAAAGGCCGC
The DNA here is from genome assembly GCA_023653785.1 of Ophioderma brevispina. NCBI lineage: Eukaryota > Metazoa > Echinodermata > Ophiuroidea > Amphilepidida > Ophiodermatidae > Ophioderma > Ophioderma brevispina. The sequence goes on along the minus strand of JAMKCH010021714.1, from coordinate 15,818 downwards.
TGTTTTGCCAAAAATGTCATTTTCATGGATAGCACTTGAAAAAACCGCCAATCATGTGGTTATGTCATTTTAAAGCAAATCAAATTTTCTACATGATGATACCATGCTTGATGGGTGTTTAGGGTGGTACTCATAAGCCAAAATGTGTGGTTTTGACATTTAGATCATGAAAGAGATACATTTTTCTACATGAATGAGAATTCTTATTCATAAGTAATTATTACTTTGTAGGACTTTGCTCCTATAAAATATGCACACTGTGAAAGAGCGGCTCTATAACATATTCTGTAAAAAAGTTATACACTCTAAGAAAAAAAGGTGCGAAAGAGGTTCTAAACTTGTTCTCTATGTGGAACCCTGTATGGTTCTTCAACGAACCAAAAATAGTTCTTTAACTGCTGTATAGCACCTTTAATGGTTCTGTTAGGAACCTTTTTGGATTCTCAGATTTTTAAGAACCATTTTTGAGGGTTCCATATAGAGGACAAAAAGAAGGTTCTGAAGCCGTATTTTTTCTTAGAATGTAGCACCCAAAGTAAAAGGTGTTACAAGCACGGAAACACAGTTTTATGCATATCCATATTAACATGCAAGTTTTCGAGTACCTGTACTCATTACTGGACAAAGTGATGTACAGTTCTACTGAATCACCTCATTAAAATATAAATTTTAAGGTTTTGTACTGATTGTACTGATCTAGAAGTACAGAATAATATCCAAAATGACACCCAGGTACCCAAAATGACTGCTGTTTTCACTTTAGACCAAAATATGCTACATCTTGGGGAAAAAGTAGTTCAACTAAAACTTACCATTATCACTGGCTTTTACACCTTTAAGATACCACTTTATTTGGCATAAACATAGATATACCCTTATAATCATTTTGGGGAGTCAGTTGTTTGTTTAGTTGGCCGCCGTCCATTCACATGGGAATCCATGGATGGGGGAAAGCTGACTACTTGATTAGCTTTGATTCATAAGACTGTAGCTTGGCCTTATATGATTTGAATTATCTTTGCAGCAAATTAAAGACAATGAATATATTTTAGATATAAAAATTCAAGAACAATCGGGGTCAACTTTTTAACTCGTCCTGTATATGCAAAGATTACTTACTAAGTAATTCTTGTGGATATCATCTGTGTATGACTCTTAATCTGCGAAAGTTTCTTGAACTTTTCAATGATCTGACTCATCCTCAGGACTCATCAGCATAAATAGCTGCATTGATAGGCTGTTTCTTGCACTCCTTTTGACAAGTCCAAACCTTTGTAGATTTCAGTCCATTTTTCTTGCACCTACATTGGTTGGAAGTGCAATCGGCATTTTAGCCACAACAAGTTATCCCCAAAACAACAGATGGTGCTGGTAGTATGTCTATCTAATCAATTTGAATTTCACTTGGAGCTGTTACAATCCATCCATGGCCGCGTGGAGATGGAAGGTCTTGTACTTGAGTGATACAGTGCACCGCAATGCACACTTTTGCTAATGCCTTGAGGAACTTGTTTCAGTATGATTTAGATTATTGCCTCCGTCACATTTGCTCTGGTAGGCAGGCCTCCGAAGAGGTGGCAAATGATATGTTGAATTCCTATGAGAAAGGAAGGAAACATGTGGTTCATCCAATTTTTCACACAGAGACTGCAAACACCATGTTCTACGGATGATGCTGATCAACATGAAGAATTAGCAAATAATGCTGAAACCAGGCCTGCTCTTGATGATGCAGCAGAATAACAGACCATGGAAGCTCAGACTACCTTTAATGATAGATGGCCAAAACTTGCACTACGCAACTTCGCTTCAATAACCAGGCCAAAAAAGTGCACAATTAAGGGGCGTGCATTTACAATGTGATACACTAGGGATCTTTTTTCATAAGATGACAGTCATTGCAATGTAGCGAGGGTTGAAAATCGATGAAGTTCTTGAGTATCCATTCAGACCACTGCCTTATTCACTTGCAACAGAAGCAGGTGGTCTCGTGAAAACATCAAAGTCTGTCCTTATGCATGAATATTGGAGAAGTTAGTCAAACTAGAGGAAACACCAAGCCCAACAACTCATCAAGTTGTTATTTTGATGCTTTGATTGCAAACCTCAACCAACGAGTTGACAAGTAACTTAAGAAGGCCCTAAGGGACGGAAGGTTCAAGGAGTCCTTAGAAAACTGTTTAATTTAAGTATGCTAGGATTGTAGATCATAGACGTGTCATATTTGCAACATTGGGATCTACATGCTATGAATTTACGCCGAGAAATTCCAGAGTTAGATAAGTTGGAGGAAGCTGCATGATCAAAGACTAATCGTGCATGCCCACTATGCTTCACTTTAGGTACCCGGATGTTGTCGTAATACCGTCCCGGATACTGTTGTCATGGTATTGGAAGGCATCAATAATAATAATAATAATAATAATAATTAGCATTTATATAGCGCTCTACGAAGAACACAGAGCTTTAGAAGCTTATTACAGAAACGATGCAACTTTTAGGCACTTTTAGGCGCTAATACAGCGCCAATTGCAACACACACACAAACAACGACCGAAAACCACGTACATTAAACCAGGACAAGCGGAAGGAAATCCAGTTTTAGAAGCAGGAGGAAACCGGAGAAAATCTGCGAGAGCGAGCTTGGACTGGAAACCAATTACACGTAAAGCCTTTGGCCCGACCCGGGATCGAAGCTGCTTTTTAAAAACTGGTATGGATTTCAAGCAAATGTCTATTTTTGACAGGAACTGCATCTAGAACATGTTATATCAATGTCATAGCCATTGGAACAAAACTTGGGCAAAGCCTGTCACCAACAGATGAGCTGTTTACATCCTGTGAGAAGGCAACCTCTTTTTTCATGACTTTAATGCAAGGTTCAAGGAGTTGCCTCCTCGATCTACTTACAGGGCCAACTACCAAGCGTACATGAACAGGCACTTTATCACTCATGCACAAGACCTTCCATCTCCAGACGGTCATGGATGGATTGTAATAGATCCAAGTGAAATTCAAATTGATTGGATATACATACTACCATCACCATCTTTTGGTTTGGGGATGACTTGTCGTGGCTGCAACACCGACTGCACTCTCAACCAATGTGGATGCAACAAAAATGAACGGAAATTTACAGGGATTTACACTTGTCCAAAAGAGTGCAAGAACCCAGCCTATCAATGCAGATATAGTATTTATGCTGTAGAAATCTCTGCATATAGTTGTGAAGAAAACAATACAGAGAGCGAGACAAGGGCAAAAAGACTCTGTTTCATCTTCTATAGATGATGTGACCTAGATGTCACATCTATTGACATTCAGGACGGCCCTCTGTTGTTTCTGGAAGGCAAAACTTACAGTGCGTTCATGACAGACCACATAAAATCTGGTCATAAATACTTGCAGACCTTTCTTGATCTAAATCGGTTTCACAATATGCAAAATGGTTAGCATTGCAAGCATACTTAATATGAATGTTGGATATTAATTTGAAAACCAAAGTTAGAGCAGAAAAACGAAATTCCCATTGCAAAAGTATAGGGGCTTCTGCCTGCCCAGATTTTCTCTTACACCAACAGGGGACGCCACAAACATAAACAAAGTACACATCATTATACAGTAGGGCATTAATGTAGCCAACTTCAAGATATAGACTTTTATCGCACTTTTTGGCAAATTGCATATTTGGAAATGAACGACTTGTAGCAGTGAAAGGTGTGCCTCACTTTTTTTTTCCTAATTAATGTCAAAATGACTAGTTTCTTAGTGTTACGAACGTCTCGCGGATGTCAAAGGTCAGAAATACCTTTAAAACACAAATAATGAGCCTTGTGCACAAATGATCTTATGATAATAAACACTTTTAAGATGGCCAACCTTACGGAACCTAGCAAATATAGATATATATCGCCTTCATATACCAACCCAGCTTGATAGCTCAGTTTGAAGAGCGTCGTTCTAGTAATAGGAGGTGCCGCGGGTTCGGATCCGAGTCAAGCGCACATTTTTTTTTCAACACTTGTCTGCGATGGCTATCTCCAGGAATTTTCCTTGTTTACCTGGAGAAAACTAAGTTACGTTTAAAATGTCAAGGGTCTAGAGATCATTCTAGATTGAGACTAGTACGATAAATATCCTGAGGTTTTCCTAGCTTTGTTTCAAAACAACATATGGCAAAAACTAGATGTTTTCCCCATGATGTCATTAGTAAGGCTTTTCACACTGGCCGGTGATCGCTTCGCCTTTTGCGCTCGATCGCCGTCCGTAGACTTCAAACCAGCTAAACCCAATTCATTATAATATTCGCAAACTCTGACACACATCATCGCTGTTGTGCTTTCTCACTAACAGGCCGGGCATTCGCCACTAAATGCAAGTTACTAAGAGGTCTATTCGCCATGTTTGAATTTCCTTACTACTCAGTCGTTCAAGTTTCACGAGCGGAACCACAATTCTGTGCGGAAACAAACCAAGGTGACCAGTCATATCACTGGGAAAAGATGGTCATGTACCCTCTCATTAAAAAATTCAACTACAACCACTGCTGTAAATGCCTCAAAAGAAGTTATTTTGTGAAAGACACAGCTCATTAAATCCTTCCCTTTTTGGAAACCTTTTCCATCCGTACTAGGGCGCTATTGCGCATAGCGCCGTCTATTATTCAAAAACGGCTGCACTATAGTTAGTGTCATCTTAAGTGAAGGTGACGTCACTGCGGCTTTTATGTTGCGCACCCCTGAATCGCGCGCGCTATGCTTGAAATCATAACATGATACGCGCACGAATAAAGGCGGCACGATCGAGACACTAGTGGGAATGCATAGACGCATAATGACGTCACCTCAACTTTTATATGAGACAAATGTTTCGTCTTCAAAAACGGCGTACACTGGCTAGTGTGAAAAGCCTTATTGTAAGGATGAAGCAATGCAGATAATGTCATTTATGTGAGTTCCTATTGGGACAATTTAGGCTATGTTTATGCATGATGGTGCCTGTAATGATTATTATTGTAGACTAAGGGAATCTAGCTTTTGAGATACAAATATTGGACTGCTTGAAGGGGTATGGTTGAAACTATTGGGCCCACGGGATCTCGAAACCATACTATCCCCCAAGGCGTAAGCCGAGGGGCAGAGTATGTTTTTGAGATAACCATGCAGTATATTTTCAACCATGCGCCGAATAAAAGCATCATTATTTGTTTTATATACCGAAATATAGATTCTGTCTCTGTATTGGTTAAAGAACATTCTAAGCCAGTGCATAACACAGGTCTATATCATCATGATCATGAATCCTGTCGTTTCTGGGTTCCACGGCATATATAGGGAAGAAAAAATTACTTCCATCAATTTAGCTAGCCGACATTTTAAATCGCTCCCTGTTAAGCTTTCCAACAAGGTTAATCGTTTGAAATGAGGGCAGGGCTCGATTTAGATGGAATTACGGGGTAAAATTTTATACGGTCATTGGGTAAAACTGACACATGGCCGCCATTGCTAGAATCATGGAACCAAACTCCCAAGAAAAGTGAGCGCTAATTGGTTGATTTTTGTAAAAGGGATTTCCATCGCGGTCTCTGATTGGATAAACGTCCGAAAAACTCTACAGGAGAGTAGAGACGACTAGATCGAAATAGCGGGAGAACAAGTTGTTTTATCGAGGTAATGCCGCGTAATGGAACTGCGTGGAAGCACTCGTGGGCTAGCGTGTCAAGAATCGCAGTACATAAACGGGATACGCGCTGATACGCATTTGATTTGGACGCCCTCACATTTGCCCATCCATAGCCCCAGAATGCATCAAAGGGAGGGAGAGCGATAGGCTTTCTAGGCGTGAGAGGTAAATAGACCCCTAACATGGAATTAAAGTCTGACTCAGAGATTGATTTCGAAATATTATTTTTTTTGTGTATAATGAAAAATAGTCAACTAGAACTAAAGATAGTAACCTAAAATACACAATTCCGAAATTTGAGATGAATCGGATTTTCGTTTTGATGCATAAAACATTTATGTGTAGTCTAGTCCCATAGGAGACTGTGTATACAAAAATTCCGGAGCCGGGAATTTTATAACAAAGTTGGTTTTCTATATGAAGGAATTCGATTTAGCTTAGCATTCCATCACAGTAATTAGTATATGCGACAAGCATTATGTACATTGAAAAAAACACGATTTGTTGGGAAATTTGAGGGCGCCCTCCTCAGGACAATCTCTGAGTCGGCCTTTAGGATCGCCCGTTACATTTTTGATACTGGCAGACGCAGAAATAAATGTTCTATAACATATTCCAAAATCCGCAAAAAATCCGCTTGGGGGAAAATGTTTATAAAGCATTAAGGGTTATAGAGGATAATTGAAATAATCGATCGATTTTCTTAATTTTTGGATCGATATGGTTTTTATTTGATGTAGGTGACAATCTGAAATAAGAAATGGGGGTCACCGGCTTCGTTTTTGAGCTATAGGCTGTTCAAAAAGTGTATTATTTTCAAAAAAATGTACAGAGCTCTATGGGGCAAAACCGGAAAATGTTGGTTTTCCAGGACATAAAATATAAACAAATCGACGATTTAGGATTTTTCTCTTATGTTATTAAGAATCTTTATAAGATCTTTTCGGCGCCTTATAAAATCTGGGTGTCACCGACTTAGTTTTCGGAAAAACGACGAAATAGCCTAAAAATTCAATTTTACCTTCAAGGCGTCCTGTTTGCTTGAACAAAGGCAGCATAGCTTGCGGTAGTGACCGCCCCCACCACCACAAACCCCCACACGGAAATAAGAGCAAACCCATGCCAAGTACGCATTCGCAAGATTGGGCTCTGAGTTGACAGCAGGAAGCAAATAAACTCTGGTGTGGAGTGGCGGATGAGGGGTTGGCGGGGGAGAGTGAGAGGACGTAGTGAGTGAGTGAGTGGAGTGAGGGCGGAGTGAGTGAGTGAGTGAGTGAGGGAGTGACGTGAGTGAGTGAGGGAGTGAGTGAGTGAGTGAGGGTGATGAGGAGTGAGGGAGTGAGTGAGCGAGCGAGCCACCGTATTGAGTGCATTCCGAACAGTTTTGTTGCAAATTGGGCAAACAGATCAGTTTAAAATATAGGCCTATACAAGGAAAATATTGAGCAGGGCATGCAGGGGATAATTGACTAAGGGGATGTAGTTTTATCGAATTTAATTTGTTCCGATAAAACCTTCCCCACACCATTTCATAAGTTTCCTAAAAAATCGGTGTTCTGGACTTTGAAGTAAGATCCCGAAAAAACCATCCCCTCTTCTTCCGGGCTCCAGGGAAAAAATGCCCATGGGAATTAAAATTCTAATTTACAATACATTCGAAATTAAATGCCATGGCATAGTGTGTGTTCATTTCGGAAATTGTGAGATTTTGGCTCTTGTAAAAGGCAAACGGCAACAGACGTTTCTAGCGGTTTCACCCTTTTTTCGGGAACTTGTCATAGAAACCACCAAATTTAGAAAGCTAAAAAGACACCACTCCTCGCGGTGCTTATTCATGATTCCGAAGGGTTCGTTATTCCGAAGGGTCATTATTCCGAAAATAACACGAGGGTCATTATTCCGAAGGGTCGTTATTCCGGAAGGGTCATTATTCCGAAAAACCACTGGGGTCATTTTCGAAGGGTCATAGTTACGAAAATACTATGACGGTCAATTTTCCGAAGGGTCATTATACCGAAAAATAAACATAAGGGCCGTTGTTCGAAAATAATATAAGGGTCGTTATTCCGAAAATGACATAAAGGGTCGTTACTCCGCAAAAACATAAGGGTCAATCACTCCAAAATAAACACGTACGTCGTTTTCCGACGGGTGCGTTACTCGAAACAACATAAGGGTCATCACTCCGAAAATTAATTACGACGGTCGTTTTTCCGAAGGGTATTACTCCGAAAATAAACACGACGGTCGATTTCGAAGGGTCGTTACTCCGAAAATACAACATAAGGGTCATCACTCCGAAAAAATACGACGGTCGTTTTTCCGAGGGTCCATTAATTCGAAAATAACATAAGGGTCATCACTCCGAAAATAACATGACGGTCGTTTTACGGAAGGGTCGTAATCCGAAAAAAAACCATGGGGTCATCAATACGAAAAAACGTGACGGGCGTTTTTTCCGAAGGGTCGTAACTCCGAAAATAGCATACGGGTCATCACCACTCCGAAAATAACTTACTTTACTAAATCTTTACTAAAAGGAGGGAATGCAAAGTTTATAAATAGGTCAAAATAGCTCTGAAGGGTCTGAAGATAATTTGAGCCAAGGTATAGATGAACGCGTTGTCGTTAGATTGACGTAAGTTGAAGAGATGCCAATAAAGTTAACCGTGTAAAATATAATTCCATAATTCCTCATTTTTCCTGTCAAATCCTTGCTAAGTAGCCACTATTGAAGTTTATCGTAATAATACCAGCTTTTTTTTTTGGTGCGAATACTATATTGCACACCAATTTCTAAGGATTGCTATAAAATAGATGGAAATAACTCAGATAAATTGTAGCGAATGCGCCAATTTTTAAAGATATTTATGATAAGGACTCAAACCCCGAACCATTTTTTGCCTTATATCAAAACAGATCTTTAATAATTTAAGCACGATTAAACTCACTGATCTGATTGCAGAAAGATATAAGTAGACATTTAAGGGTACCATAGGCATGCTGTTGGTCACAAATACGGTTTTACCGCCAATGTTATAAGGGATTGCTAAGAAATAGATAATGGCATATATATAGCCATTTTTGTAAATTTAGAGAATGTAATGGGTTAGCATTTAAGGGCCCAAATTCATAAAACATTGCTAGTTTAGATGGCAACCTAAAGGCCTGGTAAGATTCTAAAATCCCTAATATACAACTACGGAGTTGACAAACTAAAATTTTGGGAAAAATTCATAAAAACCTTGCTAAGAACCTTGCTAACTAGTTACATACTAAGGAAAATCTAGTTGCCAACTAGATCAACCTTTTGTCTAAGAATTGGGTGCTTTCGGGTGGAGTGGCCTTGGTGCAGTGTGGGGAATGTAAATTCAATACATTACAGGACTACCCTTTTGTGTTTGAGTCTGTTCATCTCAGAGCAAACATGCTTTGATCACCTGTAACGCCATGATCAAATTGATGCCAATATAATTGTAGTAACTTCAGTATATAGGACTGCAAAACATACTATAGTGTGAGGCCATTAGATCAAGATGAAAACTACGTAATTCGGGCCATCCCCCTTTAAGACTAAGGTTCAAGATTTGACCACCAATTGACTCGCCAAATATGGTGGAAAATATTTTAGGATGAACAAAAATCAGCGGAAGAGCACAAAATTTATCGCCTATATGTTATGAAACTCTCTGTAGTAGTTGTTATTTGCAAACGCAAATCTGATATCTTGGTTTATTTTCTGAAAGCAAATTTGTCTGAAAATGAACACTTTTGTGAAAAATATTTCTTCAAAACTCTCCAATTTATTGTAGACATTGATTAGGGTGTCACCATAATTATATTAATGGGGAAGTACAATTTTATTCAAAAATGACATAGGCAGTTAATGGACTAAGGTACTTCTTTACGTTACACATTTTCACATGTTCATAAGTAAAATGGTGCAAAAAACCAGAAATTCGTGTGCAAACAACAGTACTACTCTTGATACTGGCCTTTAAAGTCAAGAGTACTACAGAAACTGGAAGTTAGTTTAAGTTACTGTATGGAACGGAATGAAAATAATAGTACCAGTACCCAAAACGTATAAGTGAATAAAAAAAAATTGCAGGATTAAAGTTGACTTGAACCTTAAAGAGGACATGATTGAGATTTCCCAGAAAGAAGCGCCCCCAATTTGTTTAGACCCGGGATTTTTGCATATTTTGAATGCTGTCCAATGTATTGATACACAACTGAAGTGAATAGCCGAATACGCCGCTTTATGTAATAAGATAATGATTTAGTACTTTTGTCGTGCCCGACAGAACGTAAACAGCACGGTGATATGGAGACAATAAGGATAGTCAGGCAAGTTCAAAACAAGGTTTGCGGTTTTCTTTTGTATTGTTTGGCAATAAACCTTCGAACGTTTTTGGTAGTGATCTACAATCATCTAGGGCAATTTGAGAGAATTCGTATCCTCAAAAAATCTCCTCAGTCACTTTAATGCAATCACTATATAATGTAGTGTTTTTATGAAACACATTTAATATACTTTCTATGTGCAAATGAAAGAATCGACTGAAAAATACGTAGATATGGCGTTTTTTTTTTTTTTTTAGGCCACACCCCTTGTTTCTCAATTTCCTAGAGGATTTACACACATTAAACTTGTTTATGAGAATGGACAACATCATCACTATGAGCTAGCTAAACGCGTCACTTCCCTTGGCACAGTTCAGTAGCTTCATTCACCAGTGTATAGAAAAATATACCCCCTGGTTTTGGGTATGAGATATGATACCCAGATCACACAAGGTGCAGTCATGTCCCATGTATGTACAAGTACAGCTACTGAACTGGGCCTTGGTGGATGAGCTATTGTAACTCATAGTGCATGATGCCTTTGTCAACTTAAAGTACAGTTTCTTGAATATTTCAACCACGATTAATAATGAATCTATTTATAACCCAATGGTACATGTGATATTCACAAATCAACAACAATTCACATGTTGCCCAAGCAAGAAAACATAGATCTTACGAGTTTAGGGTATTGCCTGAGAGTCCCTTATCGGCATAGCTTGTATCTATTCCTGAATTACAGTAGTAGTGTTGAAACACTTTTCATGTACCCATCAGGATTAAATTGTGTGAACATTTATTCCTTTTGAGGATCAATAAGGAGATTATGGCTATTTAATAAACTCAATTAAAACAAGATAGCAAGGGTCCTCATTTAATTCATAATGTTACTTTACCCCGCTACGATCGTTACATTAAGGCTGACTAAAGAGATTCGTATTTATTTTGAGTGTATAATTGAAATAGTCAATAGAACAAAAATATTCAACTACTAATATTTCCAATTCCAAAGTTTGAGGATGAATCCGCTTTCGTTTGCTGCAGTAATACTTACGTGTACTAAAACAGTGCCATAGGATACCTGCGTATAACAAAATTTCGGATTCGGAATTTTATAAAAAAGATGTGATTTCTATATGAAGGACTGCGATGTGAGCTTAGCATTTCCAGTGATGATATGGCTACGCCTTATGTCTATGCAAACTGAACACGATTGTGTGCAAAAATGAGGGCGCCACTCCTCGGGAAATCTCTGAGTCAGCCTTTAACACGGCAAATATCTTGTTCAACTGTATAAATCCCATTGGAATGGAGAAAAAATATTTGTGCTCACAAAATGTGTCTTATCTGGCTTATTTTTGCAGCCGATTCTCTCGGTTTTCAACACTTGGAAGTATATTAGATTTGCTGTATTCAACCAACAACAACAAATCTATGATTCAGTGATTATCAAGGTCAAGGTCATCTGCAATCATTGCAGAATATTTATTGATTTCACTAGTATACCCATCATGACGCTATGGTATTTTTGCAATTAAGATTTTTAAGAATTTTAACGAAATGATGGAAATCCAGTGATTTTTCTGAAAGTGTACGTCATGGACTGTAAAAATGCACACTACCATTTACTACTCGATTTTCACACTATATTTCGACAGGAGTTCGTAAGACCTATTTACATGAAGCAACCTAACACCTAGCGGTGATATGAAAATGACAACATTTTGATCAGAAACTTCGACATGAATTCATGACTTTAATAACGAAAACATATTGACTTCCAATTCAAATGTGTGGACGAGTAGAATTTGGAATGTCCACACCCAATAATCGACAATATTTCTTATAAATCTAACCTTATCTCACCCATTGATTATTCATGTCTTGCCTAGCCTCCTACGATAATATTTTACATAAAAATGCACCCTTTAAATATGACACTTGCCCGCTCCAAAATGAAAGAAATCTTGAAAACAGCACAAGAGCGGAAGCTTGCACGGAACCTGCAGTAAATCATAAAGCAACACTGACCTTTTCTGGCCAGTGCCGCATCCCGCATGGTGTGATTGATCACGCAGTAGGCCGACGCGCTGATTGGGCAAGTACTGACATGACTTTGCTAATACTACTACGCACTGGAAATTAATTGTAGCGAGAGCTATGGAAAACCATTTGCGGAAAATTAATTGTGACAAAAATGCACTAAGAAACTACAGGCTATTCAATGCCGTTTCACAGCCCCCTCCCCAGATTGTGCCTTCCCGGCACACAGACGTATATAACTTCAAACGGGATTGAGAATGCGCACCGAAGCTGCCTAATCTTAATCCTATACTACAATCTTCTTTTGGCGCCACAGCAGTCAGGTGTAGTCAGCGCTCCATTAGTGTGTCAAACAGCCAGTCTGGTGCCCCGATCAAGTATTGCAGAATACCCCGCAGTTCAGTGTCTCATCATCCAACAGGTCGCCACGCCTTGCCGCCATCTAGTCCCGGGTGTGAGCGCACTGTGCGTTGGACCACCTCACCATCATTGCCGTCAACAGGCCGTCTGCAAGTCCCGACGAGCACACGACCGTGCCATTCAGCTTTGCTGTACCTCACTATCGCTCTGGACGACGTGTCTCTATCACATACGGAGTTCAGTTCAGTCCAAATTTGATGGATCTCCCATCTACAGGTACATTAATAACACACCACCAGACTGGTTCGCTGTTTGTTCAGATGGTACACCACTAATCCTGGTATCTCACAATAACCTGCCTCGGCGCTGTCTCGGGGTCCTCTTGAGCCCGCAGCATCAATCTCCAAGGTGCAGTTATCTAGCCCTCTAGCTACTCCTATCGACCATTCATGTAAGGTCTTTCGGCTCGGCTGATCGTTCATCCCAAGTCGTTTGGCCCGTTTGCGCCCTCCATCTTCAAGTCGTTTACGGCCAGTATGCGATCTACGTCGTCCGGCGCGTCTGCCATTAGTATCAGTCATCCGGTACATCTCCCATTGGTCCCACGTCGTCCGGCGCGTCCGCCCAGTCATCCAAAGTTATCTGGCCCGTCTGGCCATTAATCCAAAGCATCTGGCCGTCTGGCCATTCATCCAAAGTCGGCCGGCCCGTCTGGCCATTCAAAGTCGTCCGGCGCGTCCGCCATTCGTCTCAAGTCGGCCGGCCCGTCTGGCCATTCAAAGTCGTGCGGCACGTATGCCCATTCGTCTCACGTCAGACGGCCCGTCTGGCCATTCATCACCGGTCGTGATTGAAGTTGCAACCTTCTTTTCACTGCCGAACCTGCCTGCACCAGACACCTGTGTTGGATTTAATCTCCTGCGCATGCCTACGTTGTTAATTTTTGGGGCCAAAAGCAAGAATTATTTTCCCTTTCATCTTCTCCTTATGGTCTGCTACCCATCCAAATTGCTGAACGATCAAATTTTCCATGCATTTGTAGTTCGATTGTCGCCCGATTATTGGGTGTTTTCTTTGTAGAATTACTTACATACAAGGCTCTTCAATCCTCCCTATCCTCCTCCCTATCAATAATTACTCACAATATTCTACAATCAGCGGAACCTATGGGGATTTCGCCGCTCGCGCTTATTATTCCTCCTTGGTTTCGTACCGTCAACTACAACACAGGCTCAATCGGCTCGCTCCCGGTCGCATCAGCACATCTCTACTGTTCTCCGAATTCATCACGTCCAATTCTTTCTCCTGCTACATCGGCTTCCGCGCTCCTCCCCGGTATCTACTTTATGTGTACGCCGGATCGAAGCGTACGCTCTTTCTGACTTCCTCCACTGTTCCCTGAATTAGACAGTCTACATCAGCCTCTGCTTCATCATTAGCGTCTACAACATTTCTAGACGGCTCAAATCTCGCTTGTTGCGTCATCACTGTTGAGTCTTGTCCAACTCCTCTTCCTCTCCACGTCGCCCATCCGCTCCTGGTCTTCTCCTGACTCCCCTTCTTTTTACGGTAGGCAGATCGTCATCGCAGCCAACTCGACCAGGACTAAGTCGTCTCCTCTTATCGCGGGAGCCCTGTCCTCGTCAGGTGTCCTTTCTTCTGCGTCACCATCCTTCTCGTCTTTCCATCGTGCTGCAGCTGCCTACACCCCGTCCGTCCTCTGTACCCCCCTGGTCTTTCTATCACCTTCTTCTCTATCCCGTTACCACATTTCCAACTTCAAGCTGTACTTCTTTGACATGTAGTCCCCATCCACCAACTGTGTTCCTTCAATAGAGTCTTTAATGGGGTATGGGGTCTGACTTGGGGTAAAAAATTGTTCCATTTACGAAATGATATAATGCAATGGCTTCATTGTGTAAGATTGTAATCTCCAAAATGCCTTTTTTATTCGATTGCAATCGGCGACATTCATTTCCCGAGATATGCTGATCAAGATGAAGCAGTGTAGCGAAATTTGCCAAAACGCATAGTCTCCTATACTTTAATCATGTGAAAATTTAAAAATGCGAGGTTAGTTAAGATATTTTTACAATATATTATTTATACGCCATTTAAACGCCATTTATTTTGGCTAGTCGAAGTAAATAAATACTCAGAGTTATTTTTTTCCCATAGTTCAAGTAATTAAATGTACTGGGTAAAGTGATTTTTTATGTGATTTTATTGTTTTCTTCTTCTCACCCTGCTATATTTAAGAAATTAATTTTAAGAATTAATTACAGGACAATGATGCAAACCGATTTCGATGAATACTCTTTCATTAATAATTATGATAATTCAGTATAAATGACATTTAACAAAAAAATCCATATTTCATATCAAAGCGGCCTCAATTTTTGTCTAAAAATGTTTCTGAGGTTCTAATAACTCGTTTCGTTAAAATGCACAAACATTAAAAAAATACGGTTGTCATTGTGAATTTAGTGGAATATATGCAGAAATTGAAAATTGGGCACACATATTCAGCACATAGAGGCTAGTGAACCATTAAGCCCGATTTTCAAAATTGTGTTCCAAATTCAAATTTACGGCCAAATGAAATTACGTATTGGTCGATTGCCGTTGCCATGGCACGGTATCACAAATCCGGCTTCATGGTTCACTGCGTATTTAACCCCTGCACATGCCACCCATTTGTTCGCGAACCCATTAGCTTTAGTTTATTTAGTTACGACGTCCGCGTCCGTTCTAGTGTTTAGCCAATCAGAGGCCCTTACCTGGTGCATGGCAACCAGAGCAAAACTTTGTGACATGGGCTACAATATGATGTGTAACATGTATATACCCCTATTTAGGAAATTAACCTATCCGCATGAACTACTCTCGGTTTACTGTGGACAGACTCTGATCCGGAAGACCACATCTGAGAGCGCGGTTACCACCAATATGGCCCTCCCACATCAGGGCTAACTTTCCTGACAGTCGCAACTTCCCCATCGCATGGCTATACAACCACACGAACTGACCGCCCTAACAACGGACCCTGCACCAAACGGGGCGTAGTTCCCTTTCTGTCTCTTCATACTGACCTCCAAAGCGTGCCTTGCCCTCGCATGAATTCCCCTAATACGCTCTCTCACCTCCTCCGCATTTCCGTTTCGCTTCTGTCGTTCTTCACTGGTACCACACAACCACCAAGTCAACGGGAACCCTTTTACTTCTCGCCCCAACATTTTGGGCTCTCTCCGGTCGACTCTTGCATGTCTTGACACTTCTGATTCTGGAACGGGTTGAATCATGATGACAAAGCATTGGCTTTATTGTCCGGGTGTGTAACGCTCGACAATGCCATCCGACTTGGGGTTGTACTGGTCGTACGGTTC
>JAMKCH010021713.1:0-20287 GCA_023653785.1 Ophioderma brevispina | reverse complement strand
TGACCTCAGGGGATTATTTACACCTGCTTGTGTGACCATGGTAATTTATTTTCATAAATTTGTAATTTATTAAAATATATTTACATAAGTATTTATTACCTTTGAGGTAATATGGTCAAATAGCTTTGTATCACCAAATCTGATTTTTTGTTCACCCTTGTCACATCCATACCACTATGTAACATCCTATCATTGTTGCTCTTCTTCTCTAAATAGCTCTATTACATTTATAGTCGATGCATGTGAAGGTGAATAGAAAATGGTTTTTGATGTGTATTTGGTTATAGTCAAAAATGCAATTTTGCACTTGAACCACAATTTCCATTCACAGTTAAGTAAAGCCATTTACTGGCAAGTAGGAAACCAATATCTATGCAAATTCAGGAGCATTCGAATATTTCAAGGGCATGGAGAAACACCTGTAGAATTTTTTTTAGTTAGTATGGGACCTTAACTACATATGGTTGCCAAATAAAAAGTAAAAATAAAAACCTCAACAGGTTATCTTTTAAGTCAAAAACTCTGTTCACAGTCACGTCCACTAAATTAACTACCCCAAAGTATATTTGTGGGCTATAATGGACAAAATTTGCTAAAATTTCTAGTTTGTGTTTTCCATAGCAATTCTGGGAAATTGAGTGTGTTGAGTTTTTATCTTAGTTGTTTTATAAAAAACTTGTTCACAAGAAGTACCCAATTTTAGACTTTAAAACGAATGCAATGCAGTGTGTTCTGAGGGGTTATTGCCCAGCCGACACTTACTAAGTTACATGGCTGCTCTGCGTAACTTATTGTGTTCATACAGTTTCTTCTTTCTCACAATTCAGAATTCTAAGCCATTCTTGATTCGATTGAAACCAAAATTACTCAAAAGCATCATGGATTGACTGGCTACAAATGTTATGGGTTAGTTTAGTCAGTGGTCATTTTGTGGTCAATTATGGTCATAAAACTAATCAACATGGCTGGGCCACAGAAGCACGTGCCAATTGTTGTGGCAGCGGGCAGTGTATGCATATGTTTCTATTAATTCCCCTGCACCACTTTCAGCCCTGCACCTCGCAATGGCTCTGGGGATGAGGTTGTAAGGAAGTGATCTGAGCTGTTTTCCAAGGAAAATAGCTTTAATAGGGGACTACCAATGAATTGACATGATTTATTCATGATCATTAACTAGTATTATTACACCTTGTCAATGTTCGTGAACATATGCCAATGAATTGGTATATGTTCATGAATATTTTTGAGGTGTAATAATACTAATAGTCATCTATTTAAAACACTTTTGGAAATTAGAAATATTTCACAGTACATTTTTCTGCTTTAACTTCCATACAGGTTTATCACAACATGAGAGGCTCTCTGCTATGAGTAGAATCATTTCAGAAGACTTCATTGACTTTTACAACAAAGAATTAGCGCACCAATGTATGCATGCTGGAGTATTGGAGCTCATTATGCAAGCACAAGTTGACATTTATGATGAATGTACAACTGAACGAAGAGAAGGTAATATTTATTGCTTCTTACCTGAATGCAAAATCCAAATTAAAATTTCAATTGTAGGCATGACTAGCAGAATTAAAATCTGAATCAAGTTGCAGAACTAAAATTTGAACCAAGTGTGGACATGGCAAGCAGAATTGAAATCTGAATCAGGTTGTGGACATTAAAAAGAGCAAAATGTGAAATAAAGGTAGAAATGGCACTTGAATCTAAAATCCGAATCAGTGCTGGCATGGCAAAGAGAGTAAAATCTGAATTCAAGTGTACATAATAAGCATGGAGAAGTAATCTTAAGCATGGGATTTGGACCTATAAAATTACACTTAGCCCATTTGTCACACACATGACCAAAAGAATGGTCCTCTTGACAGAATTGGAAGTCTGAAATATTGGATAAAAAGCAAAGCAAGAATTCAAAATCGGAAGGTTTCTTTTTTAATTAATGTTCCAATGTTTTATGTTGTTTTAACTCCGATACTGTTGTCCACCGCATGTGTGTTCAACCTATATAATGTATTTCACCCCCCCATTAACTTAGATGTCGGTTTTTATTAATTAACTCCTAAATATTACATTTTCGAAAAAAATCATTGAAAGAAAGTGTTATTCATTATTGGACCCAACAAGATCATTGGGGGTTCCAACTTGAAAAACATTTCTTCTTTGGATTTTGTATTAAGTTTACACTGAATTTTATTGGCAAACGACAAACAAACTGGGCAAGGTGAATATACTTTTGACTCGAAACTTTTATGCGGCCCATCACGAATACGCGGATTTTGGGTTTCCTACCGGAAAATCATTTTGTTCAAAATTCTAGCATTGGGGGATAGGAATGCACCAACGATGTAGGAGTAGATAAAATAAATAGCGGCATATATATTCTATGGGTTTTGTGTCAAACGGTCATCACTCCATGCACACTCGCACATCAGTTTGTGGTGCAAAAAATACAAGGAAATCAAAGAGTACTCGTTACTGGTAAAATTTATGTACAGCAAGCGGTTTTTGCAACAGTTATGACAGAAAAATTACCGTATGACACAACACACCAGAGAATATATAGGCGCTATTTATTTTATCTACTACTACATGTTGGAGCATTCCATATCCACAATGCATAAGAATTCGGACACAAAATGATTTCGGTAGGAAACCCAAATCCGCGTATTAGGGGCGCTTCAAAACAGGTTACGAACAATTATTGAATCGTGGACCTTGCTTTGATGTCAGGTGTTTGCGCGTGCACTAAATGCATGCATGGCAGAAATGAATAGTTGAAATACTTAAACTGTGCCTGTTGTTCAAGTTGGTTACGAACAAAAGAGTCACATAGCTTTCCTGTATCCTGTAATTGCGTCCCATTCAAGTTCATACTGTGTGGTACCTTGGATATCTTGTTGGTATTGCAAAAAATTCACTGCAAATTATAACAATGGTTCGGATTATCCTGTTGAACAAAGGTGGCATTTCATTCTACCAGTCAAAGTGGGGACAATAGGCCTATTGTATCAGTGAATCATCTCCCCTCCAACAACTTTTAATACCTACTAAGTGGAGTCTGGAACCTTCCACAAAACGTAATTACTAATGGTACCAAACCTTTTTTATTCGCTTTATTTTTCAAAAACGAGGGTAAAATATACCCAGATTTCAATAGATTTGAAGGTTTTAAAATGTTCCATCTTTTGTCACATAAAAACGTCTTAGGTCCAAAGATACCCAACAACTCTCTTCGTGAATGTATTTGAAAAAACCTCTATTTTTGGAAATATCAATAAAAACCGGACATCTAGGAATTGAACAGACCAGTAGTGGCACTTTCACAGTACAATGCCAGATCCAAGACGCTGAGTTGTACCTTTGGACAACCTCTGGTAGGAGTGCATTCACAAGCGGGGGAGTATCAAAAATGGAGTGACGAACAAGACGAGCCACAGCTTGGAAGCGTTGAACCTCCTGAAGTGTGTAACACTACTAGCGATTAAAAAAATATATCAGTGGACAAACAAATTCCCTACCCTCTACCCAGGAAGAGCTTCAGAAGGTTGAGATCATTTGAAAAAAAATAACTATTAAGGGTTAACACAGTATCAACAGGCGATGTTGTAAGGCGATAAAAAAAATCGCCTCTTTCCAAGTGCAGAGTTTTGGTACAGTTAGGGGGGGAGGTTCATGTCAACCTAACAGCACCAGCGAATTCAAAACTGTGTCAACTTCGGGTGCTAGTCTGTGTCAAAGACGTAACGGTTGCCAACAAGAGATTTCAAATAAACAGTTGTCCCTATAAAAAAAAAATATGAAAATCCTGATTTTTGCACGGTCTAAAGCTTTCTATCAAAAATATCGCCATTGAAAGGATTAAGCTGAGAAACTGTTTACTTTGGTACCAAAATTGGGAAATTTCTAATTCCTATAGGAGGGAAAGACAAAATTCAGCCTATGTTTTCGATTGAAATATAAGCAATACAAATCGCCTTTTGTTTTCATTTTGAGTTATTTCTGTAGCCAAATAAAACGGTAGGAATCTATGGCATGGTCTAATCTATCTTAAAGGACCTGAGCCAGCTGCTCTCCTTCGAGCTATCATTTGGAACGCGCCGTCATTAGCCTTCTTGGGACATTGCCCACATAAATGTTGAGTTCATTATCATAACCCAGGTAATTTTATAACAATGTATTTTCTATTTTATATCCAATGTGGTGTGTGTGTGTGAGGATATTGCCGTGCATGATGTGTGAGTGTGATAGCGTGGCGTGTGTGAATGTGTGTGTGTGTGCTAGCGTGAGTGGGTTGTGGGTAGGTGTGTGTAGGTGTGTGTGCATGTGACTTGTGTGTGTTTGTGTTGTGTTGTTTTTATGTGTAATATCTAATTTTGTATCGTCTATACCCTGCCTGTGTTTGGGATTTCCCAAACCGTTTTTTTTTCCTGGGTTTTCGTACATTCTTTGGTTGGTTTGATGAATAAAGAATGATTGAAAATAATATTATTACGAAGTGAAACGGACCAACCAATTTGGTTGCTTTGATGAGGGTTGGTCATGGCTGTTCCCATGGACCAAAATTACGACCTCGTCCTCGTTCGTTTTCTTACCAAAAAATGAGAAATAAAACCCCTTCCAGTGGAGTTGGAGTTGAGTTCTTTCAACTCCAACGGTTTTGGAATAAGAAAAGATTCCTTGGCCAACATAAAAAAATATTATACTTTTCTACATCCTTATGAGGAGACGAAACACGTTAGTGTACATTTAAAACACAATTTGAAGTGCTTTTAATTTTTCCCGTACTAACTAGTTTCCCCCCTTGCATCAGTCCGAAAATGTGCCACCCCCATCATTTTCTGACAGTTTAGGCCCTATTGAAACCCAAACAGCAAGAAAAGCAATTTTAGCATGAAAATTCTACGGGGAATACCACAACAAGCCACACTATGGTCAACACATCGAAATACATGACGGGCATATCCACATGGCAGGGGTGCGATTCTTCCGGATTTTTTATTTAAAAAATTTTTTGCAACCTTTTTAATTTCAGACCAATTCTAAGCGTTTTAGGGCAATTACGCTGTTGTTACAGGTTGTTTACCAAATCAGGATTTTTCCACAACACTCAATTCCCAACTCTGACAATGGTCACAATTTTTTTTTAACCGACTTTACAGTACAAAACGTGAAAAGCCCTGCAACAAATTTCTTAAAACTTTGTGTTAACACTTTCTCTGACAACTTCAGAGAGCACAAGTATAGCTATTCCTACAAGTGTCTTTTTGCATTGCTTGGTTTAGCAGGAAGACACCAAGGGATAGCTTTCTCTGCTTCTCACATATGCAAAGCTTTGGTCTTAGCATTAAGGGTCAATTTGTTTTGCTCCGTCCAAAATGAGATACTTCTACGGTCAGCATTAAGATGGACATTGATATCACATATATCCCTAGATGAGAAAAAATTGTGCTTATCATCAGCATATAAGTTTATTTTTGTGCCATTGGAAATACATGAGGAGCATCATTGATATATTTGTAACTAGAATTTCGCCAGGTTCTCGGCTTTCGCGACTTGCCCCCCATATCAAAGAATATAAGCGTGGGCCGCCCCATGACCTTTGACCCTGGCACGTGACCTTTGATCTCAATCTCATATGAGGGCATCGCATGCGGGCACCTATGACAAAGTTTGAGATTCCAATTGAACTTACAAGTTTTCAATTAGATGAATATACATTTTTAGCCCATTTTCAATTGACCTTCACATGACCTTACCTTTCAACATGACCTTTGACCTCATCAACATATGACGGGTCCCATTGTGCACCTATTACACAAGTTGGCTTCAATGAAGTTAAACTTTTCAATTGAGGTCAATTTAACAAAAACTTAACATTTGCGACACACACATCCACACACACATCCACAAACACTATCCACACATACACACATTAACACGATGCACAACGGATGCTAAGTGGTCCTGCCAGCTATAGTGGCGGCCCACAAAAAAAGGAGGGGTCATAAGATTTGACCCTGAGAAACGCCACACCTCACAGGCTCAAAACTTGAGATTGGATTTTGTACCTGCTTCCTATTATAAAGATATGATCCAAACCATGACCACAGGAATAATGGATATTGGGGGGTAATTGCTTACCTCTGTCCTGGAGCCCTCTTTAAAAAGAGGTGGGCCCAATGGATAAGCTTAGATTGAATAAACTTGTTAGTGGCCGTGCAAGGGGGCCAGCCCCTGCTTTGGTAAAATGACTACTAACGCCATATTAACCAGTGGCATTCCTGCTATCAAGTGAGAATTTGGTCCACAGATATTGAATGGAACTTAAATTTTTGAGCATCAAAATTGGTTGTAATATTTGATTTGAAACAACTGGAAGGGCCAAACTTTTTGGCAAGTTCTTTGCCAACCGAGGAGAAGAATTTGTTCATTGCATTAGCATCTCAATTATTGGTCATTCATTCAGATTCCTATGTTTTGTTTAAACATGCAAATGAGTTTTGCTTTCTTTTTCAAATACTAGTTTACAGCAGCACGCTCTAATGCAGTAGCGATGGTAAACTCTACTATGATGGGAAGAGTGATCTTTTGCTTAATCTAAACAACAAGGTTATAGGCTACTATGGATTGTTATTCAGCTACCTGCACCATATGCTAGAAGGTCGTAATCCATTAGCTGCCTGTCACAGGTATGTGTATAGTACCTGTTTTTCAAATAAACTGCAAAATAGGTTCTATGAAATGAAATCTGTGCAGATGTCTGAAAATTCTAGATATTGAAGCTATGCATAGGCAGTTATTATTCCAAAATGAAAGATTTGTTGAAGGTTGCTGATTTTGGAAACCTGATGTATTTCATGATTTTTTTATTGTAATTTAAATCATCTTCAGCATGCGTATCAGTCACAATAAATGCTTTATTTTGTACCTGTAGGCACATGGAAGTGTGAATATGTGTTTAATTCATGTAGGACAAATTATGCTTTATACATCAGTGTGTATTCAGAAACTTTTTCCTGTGTATATGCACAGGACCCTAAATTTAAATGTGAGAAATACAGAAGGATTGCCTTCCATTTTTATCACCCTATATGTTTTATCAAATGAATGCTGGTTGTTGAAGACCTACACTATTTACTTTCTGGCTACACTGTTTTTGTTATTAATGTTTTATTAGTTCAACTTCTAAAGCATCAAGACACTTCAGAACCAGAAGTTTTGCTCTTACAGGGTAATTTTATTTCTGATCACCCTGTATAATCAAAAGTACACAAGAATATGGGTTATATCTGTTTTGAAAGCAACTTGTTTCCATTACCAATGATGAGGAAAAGATTGACTCTGAAAAATGTTAAAGCCAACAAATAGGAATATTTGAACATAATGAACCTGACTATAAGCAATACCTTGCTGAATCCATATTTATTTTGATCTACATATCAATCAGAAAAGGAAACCACACAGTTCACCATGACAAGAAAAATGTAAACTTTTTTGTTGTGTCACCCTGTATATTTCTGACCCACCCTGTATAATAAAGTTTTACTTACTTAAGCTGCTTGGCTCCATTGTAATATAATCCTTTGCCCAACTTTGCAAAAATGTTGTACTTGTAATGGGTCACTAGAATGTATTGATTAAATGTAATCTCGTTGATGAAAAAAGGCAATTGTTATTTTCTACCATGTAATAGTTTTTAGGACCAATTTATGAAATGTGACCATAACAAAACTATGACCACGTCCAGTAAAATCTGGGGTTCTGGGGAGGAAGCAATTAGCGATCGGGTTGTGGACCTTTAAGCTTGAGAAATTAACATTTACGTTCTTGAAAAGGTTATCTAGGATCCCAAGGGCTTTTGTTTTAACTTCATTTCTGCATTTCTATTTCTCATTTGTAACAGAGCCTACCAGCACAACCATTATGTTTTAAGCAGTTCTTTGCCCATACCAATGCATCTTCTGCGATTGGCATGGAATGGTTTTATTCGTTTGCTTTCCATGCCATGGCAAGAAAATTTCACTTGTCTGGAATGTGGGCCAGAGCCAAGCATTGTGGTGTGTGATGGGACATCTCTGGGCCTCAAAAAGAATCTCCTGGAAAACTTTGGCAGCAACGTCAACAGTGCCACTGGAGATGAAATGTCGGGAACCAGGCACGCACAAAGGGTGTTCATACCAGATGCCACGGCATTTGGACTGTTAGTCCAGTATGCAGATGGTACCAAACCATTGACAAATGAAGAGTTCAGGAAGATGTTGCAGCTTATGCAAAAGTTCCCCTATTTGTCAACACTGATCCTCATCAAGGTAATTGTTAATCTTTCTTGTTTTTTATAAGCATAGGGGGATTTTGCAATAACATGCATGTCCGTAAGTGTGATTTAAATCAGACTTGGGGTTAAGGTGCAGTAGGGGTTCCTTCATATGTGGGTGATGTCAAAGGTCATAGACCAAGGTCAAGGGTCATCTGAGGTCATGTTTTATGTGTGTGAAAAGCGCCTTTGCCAATACCTGCGAAATTGCAAGCCATTAATGGTATGGCAGTTTCCAAGTTGAATTTCTATGGCAGCGGCAACAACAAAATACCCTGAAATGAACTGGGATGCCCGAGATTGGACAATGGTGTGACAGATAAGGCAAAACAGGCAGTTAAAATCCAGATTGCAGTTGGGAACAAAGGTCTAAAAACAATCAACACATCTGGTCTCAGTACAGAGGAACAAAAAGACCCTGAAAAAACTCTGGGAAGTCTTTGAGGACCAAATAGACATCAACATCAATTTCCAGATTCACAGACTCAAACTGATGCAGTTCAAACAGCAGTTCTGAGAAAAATTGGACAAATTTTTCAACCGCTCCAGGAACAAAGCCTCATACTGTGACTTTACACCTGAAGAAACAGCCGAGCGCATTGTAGAGTTGGTAATAGCGGCCACACCATTTCAGTTGTTCCGGAAAGATCTACTTGAGAAAACAAAAGGCTTACAATTGACTTCACTCCTTGAGGAAGGACGGAAGTATGAAGCGCTGCAAGCCGGAGGACAATCACTCAAGAGCGTTAACAAGGAAATTGACACAAAGATTGAAGCCATCACTCAAAGGTTGTAAAAACTGTGGTCATGATCACCCATCACGCAAATGCCCAGCAGCTCTCACAAAATAAACCTAAGCTCAACATTAACATGATTGATGAATTATTGCAATTGATTTGCTTTCAAGAACACAAACACCAAGTGATTAATAATTCGTCTTTGCCTACCTAGAGAAATCTTTAGTCAAAATTTCAATGATTGTGAACATTTTCCTAATATGTAAATATACCATTCTGATGCTTTCCACAAGGAAAGTAATGGACACATTTCAGTGTCCATACCTATAAATTTAATCTATCACTTTTCCACTAACCCAGCTTGTAAGCTCAATAGATTAGAGCACTGTGCTGTAATAATAAGGTTGCTGCTTCAAATCTAACCCAAGTGCATATATTTTTTTTTCCAACTCTTGCATATGCTGATCAGCTCCAGGGAAAGATAACAGTAATTCATCCTGGTCTTCCTGGAGATCTAGGCAGTTAAACTCTCAAATCATTGTGAATTATGTGTATGACATAAATATACCTTCTTGATGTTTTCCACTCAGAAAGTGACGGACACCTTCTGGACTTAATACCTACAGATTTAATCTATCATTTCCACCAACCCAGCTTGTTAGCTCAATTGATTAAAGCCCTGTGCTAGTAATACCGAGGTTGCATGTTCGAATCCGACCCAAGCACACATTTTTTACTCAACGCTTGCATGTGTAGGCCAGCTCCAAGGAAAGATTAATAATTCATCTTTGTCCACCAGGAGAACTATGAAGCTAAAAATTCAGATCAATAAACCCCTATAAGGCCGCATAAAAAATTATCAGATTCTCGTAGCCCTCCCTCCTTACTTTTTTTTTCAATCCTCAAATTTTGATGGATGACAATCTAATTGTGTTATTAATCAACCACAGTCACTTTCCTGTGATTTGAGAGACCTTTAGGGAGGTCTATTCCTCATAAACTTAAAATAAATAAAGGCCTCACCATTTTTCTGATGCGGCTGAAAGTTGGTGGTAATATCAATTTTCGGTCAAAACAGCCATATTTGAGTGTCATCTAGTAAAAAAATAAAAAGCCCTCCCTCCTCACTTTTCAGAGGCCACTGCTACGAGAAACTAATAATTAATTTTAAGGGGCCTAAACATGACAATGACCACATTATGCTCCTTGAGTATAATTGTAGACAAAAAGTAACACATGCATTAGAGTTGCTATCATAATCCTTAAGGCACTGTTAACATACATATCTAATGCATGGTCAAAACAGCACATTTTATAGTAGGATTGACAAGTACTGCAGGCATACATTTCTTAAAAGCTGACTCAGAGATTTCAAAATATATTTTTTTTTGTATAGTAATTAAAAATAATCATTTAGAACTAAAGATAGTCACGTAAAATGCTTAATTCCAAATTTAGAGATGAATTGGATTTTTTGTTTTCATGCAGTAAACATTTGCACAGTATAACAGTGCCATAGGATACCGTGTATAACAAAAATTCCAGATCCGGAATTTTAAAACAAAGTTGTGATTTTCTAAATGAAGGACTTCGAGTTGAGCTAAGTTATTTCACACAGTGATTTGCATATGAACAAGTTTTATGTACATGCAAAAAACATGATTTGTTTGAAAATTGAATGCATCCTCATCTGGAAATCTCTGAGTCAGCCTTTAATGAATAAAGATTGCAAATAATACTGAAGCTGTGCTGATTAAACCTGTGTGTTTTACACAGACCACATGGTCATTTGCACAGATGCACTCTCAAGAATGAGGACATACAGGTATGCTTCCCAATAACAGATATTGTCATGGTAACCTTGTTTTAAAGAAACTGATACTCTAAGCAGAAGTAGCTACTAGCTTATCTGATATCTGTCAGCAATCAATCTCTTTTCCTGAGTGAACTTGGAATAAGTCATCGCTAGTGGTTCTTTGTTGTATGAAAGACTTGCAGTCCCTGCCCACTGATGATGAGGTGTGGAGTTCCAGATCTGAACAAAGAGAATGAGGTTTCCTTTTGACGGTTTGTATTTTGGTAAACAATATATTCTGAAAATTAGGCTGTTTACAATAAAACAAATATTGTGCACTATTTACTAAACAAAATAGATCAAATGAAATTTCACATTTGACCAATAAAGGTCATCATCATCCTCTCATTTCATGTACCCGAGGCAAAAAAATGTGTTCATTTGTTCGTACACGAAAGTCCAAAATCACAGTGGAAGATCCGTCTTTAACGTGTTGTTAGTTTCATCATCCAAATCAATAAAACCAAGCTGATATAAATCTTACCTACTCATCCAGACATCCACGCATGATGTATCAGCTATGTCTGTAAATCTACTACCAATGGAATAAACCTGGAAAGAAAAATATTATTTCAAGATTAAAATAACAGTTACATCAAACTAGTGACAAATGATGGTATTACTTAAAGGTCCATGGACATGCTTTAAACATACTTATAATACCACCAAAAAATGGTTTTATTCATAGTATGTATTGGTATCAATGTAAAATCTGCATGAAGCAGTAATTGAGAAACCGTTTGATTAAAATTGGGCATAATATCATGTGTTTTGGACAAGCTTTCAAAGGAAATTCCAAAACGAAAGTGATTATCAAGCTGGCAGCGATGACCCGGAAGTGACGCCCGAGTAACAAATACGCAATATGCGTAACGCGTCATGATCGTCAGCGTGGAACGGACGTGCGCGTGGCCCAGTTTTCTTGCATACGTACACAGTTGACTTCTCTCGGTATATGCGTCGTACGTGTTGTATCATATGGCATAATTTTTCTTGATTTGGTGCCTTAAAATTACGATAATAATGTGCTGTATTGTCGACGGGTGCACCAGCGGCGACCGTACCGACAAGGACAATCAGAACAGAATAGCTTTATTCAAGTTCCCAGACAAAGAAACCGACAAGGAGAGATATCTGGAGTGTGCGGTGTGGTTAGCCCACGTGTGAGTTTTGTTTACAACTTGTTACTCTGACGTCATTAACGGGGTCAAATCCAACTCCAGCATCTTGATACGCGTTTGCGAAAACAGGAGAAGGCCCTGTTAGTTAGGGTATATTTATCCTTGAAGTTTAACACTTTCCCGATGTTCACCTTTAAAAATCTGTGTTGCGATATGATCAGGATACTGTTGAGGTATGAAAATGTAAGAAATTAAGAAATGTCTACTCAGTCGTGTCCATGGACCTTTAATATTTTGGCCCACGATTACAATGAAATGAAACTTGCCAAATAAACTGAATCTACCTTGTTAATACAGGTCGTATTTGGAGACAATTCTACCTTCCACAGATTGATCCGTTGATCAACAGATGCAGACACAAGATGGCTATTGCTGATGAAATAAAGACCTGTCACACAAATATTGTCCCAATTAGCAAATTCAATCATGAGAAAACTTATACTCGTTGAAAATACAAAATTTCAATGCAAGTTTAGTAGAATATATCAATGTTAATAGAATATTCAACTTTGAAAACCCACATCAAATGAAGAACAAAGACTGTACTAAGGTGAAAATAAACTTGGACAGTTACTATTAAATCAGAATGATAAACTTAAAGTAACATTTAGTGAATGATCAAGTTGTAGCTATTTAGGAAAAAACATGGAGTATTTCAAAAATTATACAAAAAAAGCTTCTTAAGTGTTGTCAATTTTGTGAATTCAGAGTTTAGAATAACCTCATAGTTCCCATTGGTACAACTGAATTTAATCACTATGACAGCTAGTTCTCACAACAACAAGTGCTCACTAGCCGATATTCAGTGCGTTTCCACAGAACTCAAAATTCGGGGTCTATCGGATCTATCTGATAGAAGAGCTTGTGGAAGCACACCAGATTTGAAATTTTCATGATCTGATAGCCACAAAAAATCTGATTATCGTACCCGACTCCTAAGATTTTTTTCCGGGTTAGTTCCCCGTTTCAGCGCTGTGGAAACATGCCAGGTTCAATAATCTGATACAGTTGACATTGTGGTCATTATGATTAACTTCCTGCGTCGCCACTGGCATGCATGTATTCTTGCCTGACATTCCAAATCACAAAAATAGCTCTAAAGACATGTTTCCTTCGCCAGGATCATGGCGCTTCATCTGACAGTGCTAAACTGGACTGCAAGAACACCATCCAATACACAATTGAATGCATCAACCAGCAAATCGTACTAGCTGCCATGATGGAT
This sequence comes from Ophioderma brevispina, assembly GCA_023653785.1. NCBI lineage: Eukaryota > Metazoa > Echinodermata > Ophiuroidea > Amphilepidida > Ophiodermatidae > Ophioderma > Ophioderma brevispina. The sequence goes on along the minus strand of JAMKCH010021713.1, from coordinate 6,966 downwards.
GTTTATCTACCCACAATGCACTGAGCCAAATTGTCCAAACATCTGGTTACACCGTATGTTGTAGTGACTTAGGGAAAAAATACTAACCGATTATACACTTTCTGTGGAAATTGGTTGGGCGCTTAATTCCCGGGTTACAAAAATCCTGGTCTATCGAGTGATCTGAGCTGTGGAAACATGCTGATTGAGATTTTATTGGTTTTGAAGGTTGTTATATCACAGAATTGCAGCAAAGGGATTATTGAACATGTAGGGTTAAAAACAAGCAAGATCAAGATTTTGCCTGTTGACAACTGCAACATGCACAAGCCTGACAGATACTACTTGGGCATACAATATTTTGAGTCCAAAAAGCTTTTAATGGTTTATTTTTTTCACAAATTTTCTAGATATCAGAATACCCGTTTCTTCAAGATCAGGCGATGTTCCTACATCACAAAAACTCTACAAATTATATTTCATTTTATAGCTTTTTGTTGCCTAATAATTCTACCAATCTTACCAGAGACTTGGGCATCAATGGGGCTTAGGCACTTGGTATGTATTCAAACAGTCTACTGCAATGTCATTACTTCTGCTGAACTGAAGTATCGAAACAGTGATGCTATTATCATCTCCTCCAGAGGCCACCAAAAATATGTTGTCATTTAATGTCTATGCTGAGACAGTTGACCCCTGATGGATGTCTGTAATTCCCTAAGATAGGCTTGCTAATTGTTTGGAGTACAATCTTGGGATGCCAAATTCAAATTTCATTTGTTTTGTTGCTGATGTTCCAAGTTGCCAATGGTGCTGGTGTCTGTGTTCAAGGCAAATGTGAAAGTTATATTTTATAATATAAAAATGTAAAGGGGACCGGCCTGTGTATCACAAAAGAGTGCCCATCTCTCTTTCGAAGCGATTGGGGCCAGACTCCTCCATATAATGTTCTGTAGTGGGATCGCCACACCTCATCTACAGCGAGACTGTTACTTTCCCAGCCATTGAATAATGCCGGTAACCATTTATACACTGGTAGGGAGGAGTATTGAGGTAAATCGCCTTCTTCAAGGACTAAACACATTGACCCCAGCGGGCTATCACCCCAAACTTTGGTGTGGCGTGCCGACGCTGATCCACTAGACCACATGTGCCCATTAATTACACTTAATTAACATAATCGTAATTTTATTGATCATATATTGATTGATACACTCAAGTAAAATTAGTGAGTCAAACAAAATCAAATTTATTCCTCTATATTTTGTAACGGAAACTTTCAGCTCTATTTACTGAAAATCCATTTATAGAGGACCTGTCCCTTTACTTTGTTTTCTTACTGGTTTCTTCTTCATTCTTCCAACACTTCAATGATTTATCTCTGTCCAGTGTCTCTATCACTTTTACCAAAATTGGTCCACAAGGGCCCCCTACCCCGGGGGACATATACACTTATGACCTGAGGGGGTGCCAAAGTTCATTTAGAGTCACAGGGTCAAAGTTCCGTTTTACAAAAATCTTTTCTCTGCCATACAGATTACTGTGTATTGTAACCGACTCATGAATTAGAAGGCAGCTTGAGACCCTTCACAAAGTTATGTGTCGAGAGGTCATCGGGGGTCCATTACGGGTCACTTCCGGTCTTAAGGTGAAAAAATCTTCAAAAATCCCTATCTGTTATATGCAACGTTGCAAGATCACGTGACTCGCCCATATGAAGAACTTAAAACTTTCATCGAAAGTTTTGCGTGGCATAGGGGTCAAAGGTCATTAGGGTCACTTCCAGTAAAAAAACAACACAAATATTCAAAAATATTCAATATTTTTTATTTCAAATGTAAACATAGTAGAGTGACATAACCTTCAGATGTGCATTAATGCTACTTATGTATGCATGGTATTTTTATTTTGGGGTCAAAGGTCATTTACATCTGAAAAAACCCCCCCCCCCTTCATGTCTATCATCGTTGCCAGGGTTTAGAAGTTCATTGAGTAATCCGTTTAGTCTGTAGAGTGATTAATTTTTGCTGCCCAGCCACCCGTCCACCCATCTGGGTATAACAAAGCCACACACAACACATTGTGTGGGCTTCTGTTTTTACTGCAGATGCCACACCACACAAATTCTGTCACTCTACAAAACCTTGGCCATTGTCAAAAGAAAGAATTGGGAAGTTGTGTCACATCATAGTTTACACGCAAACTCTGTTAAGACCATACCTGGCAAGGTGTATTGCCTTGTATCCACACCAGTATTTGTCCATCTGTTGCTGCTGTTAACATCACAGTTGCATTAGAAACCATCGATAGATAATGGAGGTGCCTTACAGAAAGCAAGCAGGATTTACCATAGACAGGTGACACTCTTGTACACTCAATTTCTCCGTGTCTCATCCAAGAGCAAAAATCTGAATAAACAAATGATTTTTCTATCTTCATCCTATCCTTTCTCCTAATTCAACGTATGTCTATTTAACACTGATACTTGGCATTAATACTTGTGATTTTGAAACTGGTGAATTTGTAAAGTGGCTTTCTAGGTAAGAAATCATACATGTTAGGATTTCTGACAAACTATTAAGTACTGGACGATAACAAGTCCAGGGAATTGCAAAAAGCATTTGTTGGGATTTTTGTTTTACCCAAGTGAGATTACCTTAGCGACTTGCAACACTGTCGATTTAACACTTACTTTGATTCAAGACGACATAGACCGGGAGATACCAGGAATTTAATCCTGATTTTTTAACCAGGTGTCTGTTAGATATTGGTTATAGGACATACCTTGGGCCATCTGTAAAGCAAATTCTTAAGTGTCGCGAGCGGTGGAGCGTGACGTCAGAGGTCAATGACCTCTAAATTTGCATGTTTTTCTTCACCAACAAAAAAAAAAAAAAAAAAATAGCTATTCGTAGCGCTACTGATCACATAAAAAGAGTAAACATAACACATCGGGTACACTTTAAGAGAATAAAATTATCGATTCGATTATATCAAATTTGTGCTATCAAATTGAAGCAGTAGCTAGTTAGAGGCAAAAATGATATTTTTTTCAACTTTTTGCTATTTTTTGCACTTTCTGCTGAATATAAATGAAAATTTGTCTATGAAGCTATCCATATTTTTCACTTTATATTTTTCCAAATTTGACCATATATATATATGCTACGCCTACCCTGAGAACCAAAGTGCTTTCCTTCTATAGTTGTTGCGTATGGTATTTTTTAGTTGACCAACTCAATTTCCTGTATTTTAACAAATTTTTCTACTGTTTAGGCTGTTGCCTCTTACAACAAATAATTGATCGTTATATGCACCCTTCAAAAAAGTTGTAAATCTGTTATTCAGGTCATATGGTGTAAGGTTCTTAATTGAATAAAATGGTTCTTGGAGGCACCCATCAAACATTTTTGACCTCGGTATAACCCTAAAGGGGTCTTCAAATGGTTTCCTTAAGTTTTGAAAAACTCTATGAGTAACCTCTCTCTCTCTCTCGAAACCCAACAATTAACAACCCTTTGAAGAACCATTAACGGTTCTATAAAAGCCAAAAGGCTCCTAAAGGTGTCTGAAGACATTCTGGTTTAATTCAAGAACCATTAAGGCAATCAACTTTGTTTTTTTGTTTGCATATTGGGCCGGCCCCGACTTCCGAAATTGGGGACTTGTTAACTGATTTTGTCCGCAAGTAGGCCCTTTAGGAAATGAAAGTTTTAGGAAATTTGCAGGTTTTGGAACTAAAATTGGCTACAATTTAGTTTTCAGAGCAAACATTTTCCCAAAAGGGGACCTTAATAACTGAATTATGCTTCAACTGGGGGGGGGTCTTAGGAACTGCTGGTAGGTGCGTGACATAGGCCGAACAAACCGTACACTCCCTATGTCAGTGCCACCTGGTAATCACTACAGCCCGCATGCAATATGCACGTTATGAACAGACCGACATCACTCAGAGGATGTATCGAGTCAGTCCCACAATGACAAGCGTTTTTGGAAGTTTCTCCTGAATAGGGCCATGCGATTCCACAAAAATCCTAGTTTTAAGCACGATAACCCTGACCCTGACCCTGACATGTTTTATTCAGTAGAGTACACATGCACTTACATTGCATTGTGGAATTGATTAAAACACCCTCTGGCCATCAATGGACTACAGTCTTAGCCTATTACTTATTAAATATCCATCATCAGTAACATAGTGGCCCAAACTGTAGACTGGATCATTCCATTATTTACTGCATTTCATCATCGTCACCTCTTCGTCAGAAGCTGAACTTAAAGATCATCGGCACTTAACTGAACATCGTGAGTGGATGTTGGTTCACGGGAACCATTTGATCATTGCTGGTTTTCGTCTCCCCCATCATTCCATCCATGTTTCTCCGATTCAAGATCCCATATATTAGCAATTACATTTCTTCACATCATTGTAACATAGTTCAACTCGCTGAACATTTTGGCATGAAGCTGCTTTACCCTGTGGGAAACAGGACGGATCTTATGAGCTGAGCTTAAGAATGATTTGACTCAAATCCTGGGGACAAATTTTAAATGTACATATCTACATCATTCCACTCATGCAACTAATGTCCATACTTGCAGGCAAGAAAGTTTTTCAAGTGTATCAGACACATCTTCGTCAACAGTCAGAGCCTCTCCCAATGACCAGTGGTGGATTTTAAAGAGTCATCTTGTCAGCAGCTGTTTACGGGCCATCTAAAATATTCGCTCTCAGCCTCCACCCCCCCAAAAAAGGAAAAGGGGGAAAAGAATGGCAACATAACGGACACAGTGGTTTCCCCCAAGATTTATAGGGGGCCCAGGGTCCTTTCACACCATCATGGTCATAATGTAGGCCACAAAATGCTATGGCCCAAGACAAGAGCAGATTTTCATTATTCTTCACCCCCTCGACCCCTCTCTAGTCGCAATAAAGTGCGACATTGCATCATTTCGGACCCAAAAGGGCCCCACCTTAAGCTGCTGACAGGGCCCTTCTCCTTAATCCACTGCTGCCAATGACTGAATGATGATCAATATTGCCCATGGTTTGCCATAATCTGCGGTATATTTGGTGAATTCGTGTAATCCGACAATGCAGCATAAATTCTGTTTGCAAGACGATAATGTCAATAGTATCTGTGGTTAGCTGTCATTCATAAGCCTGGTGCAGTAGCAGTATGAATACAAATTTTAGTGGTGGCTGTTGGGCATTCTCAGTAAATGAGGTTCACATGGAACAGGGTGCACATGTCCACTTCATGATGTCCATCTCAAGTATTGAACAACCTCGTTCACAACTTTGTAGATATAGCAGACCCCGTCAAGGGCTAGGTATAGTGTGATTTGCTAGTGTTGAAAATACTCATCCGCTTGCCATTCCATTTCCAAGAAAACTGCGAAATGTTGTCTGAAGGACGCTGATAACACCTGTGGAAATCTGAAGGGCCTCTTTTGCCCTCACCACTCTCTCTCGTTCTCTTCCCGGGACTACCCTTTCTTTCATGATTGTAGGCGCATCAAGCGCGCATATGATGTGTACGGAAGCTGCAAAGTTAGCATGTTTCTTCCAATACTAATTTTAGTCAACACCCACCCAATTCGAGCAATGGGTAACTGTTCTGGACTAAAAACATAGCATCTATCAAATATACATCACTGTGACATCATCTTTTTGATGGCCTTTCTCTTTCGGAAGAGTGTTCCTATTCCTCAAGTTCATCATAAGTTGACTGAATCATTATGGTCTTTTCAAAGCGGCATGTTTTCCTTTATGCATCGAGGAATTCCTCACACCATTTCAGTTCCTTTGTCTTCGAAAGTAGAAGAGCATTGGCAACCTTACCTGATTTAAGGTATGCAACATGTTTTTCAAATTCCGTGCACTGCGAACGAGCTGCTCGACCATGTCGACGGCTTGTTGATGCGTCTCTGAGCCTCAAGACAGTTCTAGAAACCGGCGCTGTAGTCCCGAACAGGTAACAATGAGAGCGTTTTTTCAGGGTTAGGTTTGCTGGGTAAAAGAGGCTCTTTAAAAATTCCACAAGACTTTGTTATCAGCGTCCTTCAAGACAGAGTTAATTTCCCAGGTTTCTTGCTCAGGAATGGCAAGTAGGTGAGCATGTCATTTTCAGCAAAGAATCGCACTCTATATACCTAGCCCCTGACAATGTCTGCTATAGGGGGGGGTGGTTCTGGGGCTAGAAGGAGTTGTGAAGTAGGATACATGACAGGGCCCTTGTTTATCATATCGTACGAGAAAAAACATAGTTAAGTATTACAGTTTTTCACACTCAATATATACTACCTGCACTCTCATGTACAATACTACCATCAAGAAACTCACATTCTTCCGCTATCAGCGACCCTGGTACCGACAGTTTTTCTCAATAACTTGGTATTGTTAAACTGCCAAGAATGGAAATTATTCAAAAACACATATGTTTTTATAAAGCATCTAACTGAAGCCTGAATTTCCTTGTCCAATGTTGACTAAATATATTCATGTTCCTTCTGAGAGTGAAATGCCCCAAAATACCATCCTAGCACCCCTAAAAGAAGAAGGGGGACTCGGACCAGTACCCCAGGTCACACCCTGTCGACCATCACTCTTCCCCAATTCCGTTTTGGCCCATAGCCCACACGGACGCACACAGCCCATATCATGCTGTGGGGCGGGCCTGGAAGCGTGAAATCCACCATTGGAAAGGAAATCAGGCTTCAGTTAGATATTTATAAACATAATGTGTTTTTTGAATAAATCATTAACAACTGTAATGATTTCCTTTACACCACTGTTGACTGAAATATATCATGAAACCACCGTTTCCATAGAATACACTTCAACAACACCCACACTAGCACACTCATCGGAACACGTGGAGCATGATATCTCATAGATAGGCGTTAGGATGCAGTCAAAAGGCTGAACTAATAAACGCCAGAGCACAAACCACATGAAATCTAGATTCCAAAATAAGTCCGGAA
>JAMKCH010021712.1:0-20778 GCA_023653785.1 Ophioderma brevispina | reverse complement strand
TGGTGACATTTGTGTTGGCTAATTACATACCAAAATGTCGCAAGGTCTCCATGGTCTATGGGTCACCAGAACTTCCCGGCTGTTTCAAGGTTGATATCAAAAATCATTAAAATGTATTTTAATGTTTCAGTTACCCAGAGGAATCATTTGACACCACTTTCAACACATCGGAGCATTTACCCCCAGGGACCTTGAACCTTACGACGGGCGCTTCCGCTTTAACAACGAAAGTTGCCTAGGCAAATATATATTGTTTGTAACCTATGAGGAAGACGAACCCTAGTCTCCAATTAAACACATTTGAATCGATTTTAAATTTTCCCTGTACTCCTTTCCCTTCCCCGCCCTTGAAGATCGGGAATCAGTCCGAAAATTTGCACCCCATCATGTGGTCCTTTCGACCGTTTAGGTCCTATGAAACCCAAACAGCACCACAATCAATTTCCTCATGAAATCCTACGGGAATACACACCACCAACCCCACACTACTGAAGGTCGTTCCACCTGGATTCAGAAAGAGGTGGCAGTCATTCCAGGAACCGCGATGAAGGGCTTTTACGCCACCATAGTGGAATGACAATCATTTCCTCCCACGCAGTCAGCTTTGGATCAAACAACCCAGCTTTAGAAAGATGGTGGTCCAGGAACCATCGAACTGTCATCAGCAAAAAACATTAAGTTTTTTTCACTTGGTTTTTTTTTTGATTCCAAGGAACATGTTATGGACTATAACAACTGAGGAACCTCTTTCCACGAAATAGAGTAGTAGCTTAGAGGTGGTTGGGTTCCGAGATGCCATGTGATTATCACTGAATCCTAAAAAGCTCTTGACTTTGTGGGGCAAAATGGACCCAATTGGTCCAAAAATACATCAAAGGCAGAATTTAGGAGTAATATAATTTCCTAGAATCAGTACAATGTCCTCAAAACGTTCCACTCTGCCTATTGCGATCCTGGCCTTGCAGTTTGTGTTGGTACAGATAAACCTTGCTGCATGTTGATACAGAACCAAGCCTCCAGAATTTTTTTTTAACTGTCTAAGATAATACACGACATGCCACACATCATAACTGGTCTTACATTGTACAGATTAATAGCCTGACTACAAACAACGCGTAACATCGCAAGAAGTTTAAACTGGAAGTAAGTTGGTATTTACTTTAAATAATAGGTAAATATACATGTAGTATGCTACAAAATTATCTCTGTTTTTTGCTTTCAACAACTTTTACTTTACTCTGACCCAAATACTTTTTGCTTTTACTTCACCTCAGAGTACTAACTTTTATTTTTAATGAACACAAAAACCTGTACACTCCACACTTTTCTCTGACACCCGCCCACCGATAATACCTTGCGACTAAATGAAATGCAAAAATACATTTGATGGTAATTACCAGCAAAGGTACCCTTGTCTTCCTATCATTCCCTAATTATTATACAGTATTAAAGGAACTCAGTGATTTGCCTAAATTTTTTCACAGAGCCCCACAGTTCCTTATCCCTACGCAAACTAATCACCTACAGCCACCAGTGTCCAACAGGGCATCAGCATCTCTCAACCTCACTTAGCAATTGCCTTTTCTACAAACAACGACTGCTTCAATATTCATTCTACCCAGGAACCATCTTCAATTGGATAACGCATTCCCTGAGACAGCTAATTTACAACATACAGTTTAATTAAAGAGAGCCGTCTCCACTACCTAGCAAATCCAGACTATCTAACTTCTGTTCGTATGCGCACATCACTTCCTGACCGTCTGAATCCGCAAGGATTGTTTTGGCCAGTACCCCAGATCCAGAATAAAGTTTTTTCAGTTGCAAAAAATAACTTAAGAAGGCGTCTACATTAAAAAGTTGCCCTTCATTAATAAGCCATTTCTGCATATTTGAAATACTTGAATCTTTCGGTGAATCCCTGATAGTGTCTTTAACTGCCTATCCCTCAGGAGTTGAAGGGAGAGCGTTGGCCTAGATTAGGAGTTCTTTACCACCCCTGGTTTGAATCCCGCGGGGACACTTGCTGGAATTTATTCGGAGTACCTCAAGTCTCTGATTTGATCTGTAAAATAGCTATTGATTAAAATCGAATAACCGCTCTCCGGCATGGTTTACTTGGATGTGGAGTGGATCATGAAGCCTACCGTCCGAGGGTATGTGAAGAAGCTGTCAGTCCCATGTGCTGAGAGTCACAGACTGTTGCACATGTACACACAGTCAGTTGTGAATAAGATAGGGTGAAACCCCCGACTGTTTCCCCATCCACCCTAGCCTCAAAAAGCGGGCCATGTTGAGGAGTGTCCGTATCATGATACCACAACGGCCCTTGATTGACTTAAACACTCAACTAATCCCACATCTAAGCCATTACCAATGACTGCAACACAAACAAAAAAACAAAACAATACTGCCTACGAGTGAATGGTGAACAAATATTGACTGCTATGAAGAGCATGGTTGAAACTAATGTCCCAAGGGATCCTCGAAACCTCAGCTATGCCTCTGGGCAATAGTATGGTTTGGAGATCATTAAGGACCTATAATTTCAACCAGGTTTTCGAACTAAAAGCAGTCGTTTTGTTTTATATAACCGAATATATATATTCTTGTCATCTAATAATTGGTTAAAAGATTTTAAAACAGTAAGAGACCGGATTCTAAACATAAGCCTCAATAACTTTAGGCCATGGCATGGTTTAAGTAACAACAATTGTCTTTGCTTTACCTTCTTCCATGTGTTGAGGAAGGTTGACAATGGAGTCCAAACAGATCGCCGTAATCAAAAATTCTTGCCATTTTTTTCTTGGCAGATTCAAATAATTTTTTTCTAGCATTTCACATCCGCGACTCAATGACAATTGCTCTGACATTTGTCACTTTTCCACGGCCTGCAGATTGGTTGTCACCCCCCCATAACATAATCCTTGAATATCTTTCCAGGGCGTATTTTACTGCCCGTTTGCTATTTATCACTCACTATCAGGCAGGCTAATCAGGCTGCATCTATGATTCCTTTCAGACCATCACCTACAAGCTCAAATGGTGGCTGCTGATGTTACGATTTAGCCATTCCATTGCCTTTCTTTTTGTATCGGACTTCCAGCACTGGAGTACAATTCAGGTCAGAAATTGTGGACCTGTCATTGCTTCTGCAAAGCGACATATTTCAATCCTACCCAGCTTCAATTTGTACACTCATAATAAGGGTGGATAGTCCGTACGGCAGCCTCTATGCTGGGAATATTGTCTCCATCATATTTATGAACTATGTCCCTAACAAAGAAAAGGACGGGTAAAATAGGAGAGGGCATAGTTCATTTTTTAGTTCAATTTCTGAACCGTTGATTAATGCCTATCTCCACTTTTAACCAATGAGATTACAAGATCTATGTATAGGTATATAATCCAGAATATATCACAAGGGCAAATTTTGGGTTTTTCCTATTTCAATTAGCCGAAGGCATTGAAATAACACCCAAAATTTGCCATGATATATTTTTACTATTGTCGAATATAAGCATTCAATTTTGTCTTATATATGATATCACATAACATTATTACCACAGTGCAATAAAAGTGCAATGGAAAAACTTTTCAAACGGCTCAAATAGTGTGCCAAGGTATATAAATTCATATAATGCTTTAAAATGCCCTTGAATAAAGAGGTTAATGATATTAAATAACTTAGTATAATTAAATATTATTTCGTGGAATGGGTGGCGGCTGTAAGCCCGGTGTCACACAAGGTTTTTTTGTTGTTTTTTATTACCATACTATATGGTGCCTCAAAATACCTCAAGCCATGACGATATATTGACAATGTTATGGGATACTAAAGTGACTAGCTACAATTGAGGGGAGAATGGATATCATGATACCGCACACAAAAGGAAGATGTGTGCAAGTAATGGCTTAGTCGGTTTACAATTCCATGCATGACACCTGATCCTTTACTTTGCATATGGATATCCTATGAATCAATTGACAAAAGCAGTTCCATGTTTGCCATACAAGTACGTATCACATATTGATTTTATACCTTGCTAATGAGATAATACTGTTTTGTGGGTACCACAAATTACGCTGAAATCAAACACGATATAAAACAACCACTTTAAAGCATAGATAAATGACAAGGACTGGCTTAAACAATCTAAGTAAAAGTCTGGCAGCAAGACAGACGAACATGGTCCTCAAGTTGGAAGAGTAACTTATCAGACATACCCATGACCATACCAAAGGTAATGATGGACTCGGGTAGGTCCACAATTGATGATAAACATGGGGACATTACCCACTGTTACCATCAACCGCGATGATAAACATGACGACAGTTACCCGACTGTTACCATCACAATGGTGCCATTTGATTGATTTCACTAACGTCCTCAAATTACCAACATGCTTGTTTCCAAAATGTTAATGACACATTTACAAAAATTTTCACCATAATCCGTACGTCATATAATTATTATAATAGTACCACAATAAAATACTAACTAAATTCATGGTTATAATTATGTGCAACAACAAATTTACTCATGGGACTGTGATCTAACATTCAACCACTTTCAATACAATATGATCGGTCTAACTTGGTTTTATTTGAAGTAGCCATTGGCCAATAATAATGAAGCCATTTGCACAGAGAGAGAATATTGCAAGTGCTTGCTACATCTATTCACGACACAAGACTCCTACCATGTTATCAAGTTGAAAGTGAAAAACTAACATTACATATGAAACTAAGAAATTTTTGCTAGTTCAGAAAATATTGATAACAGAATACCAAGTGAAAGCCGCAATAAAACAGCAAAGGAACCTTTCTAAACTTCTCTATCTGCATGAACCACTGCTTATACAAATTCAGAACACTAGTAATACTGTTTTGGAAATTGGCATTGCCTAAATACAGTTAAATTATTTGTTCATATGTAATCCTTCAAACTCTTGGAAATAAGATTCAGAGTTGTGTGGTGTATTCATGCAAAATAGTCCCATGTCAAATTAAAGAAGGTACAAATGTTGTAAATATTTGATTTAAAAGTTGCAGTTAAACCAAACTGGACAATCATACATCTGTTTACAGATGGAATTCAATGCAATCCTATGACTAAGGCTAAAAAAAAAATTGTTTGATTGGCCGTAACCGCCAATTTTTACCCGCCGAAAAACCCCCCCCCTAAATATTTTTATTTTTTTGTGTGCCAAAAAAAAGGTTTAAAACCACGTAAAACAAATGACGTCATACTTCGGTACTCATCTAAAAGGATTGCAGACATTTCCCCCAAAATGACAAGTAAAAAGATGTCGTTACAGAACAAGTGAAGATGTGCGCTTTGTTTTTGGTGTATGTGTTTTCATATATTTTTTGTTCTGTATCGTTAATTAAAAAAAAAAAAAAAAAAAAAGTCCGACTACCTACCCTATTTTTTTTCTCTATTTAAACGACGCCAATCAAACAATTTTTTTGTGTTTTAGCCTAATTCTCCTTGTGTACTTGTGAGGATTTAGAATACAAAATAATACAATTGAATTATTCACTCAATTAAAGAAATCATGACCATTGCAGTTTCAATATGTGAATCAAGGCGTTGGATTAGGGCCCTTGATGTTTGCCAATTAATTGAGAATCAGAAATGGCGGTTAATTGGAATGTTGAATGCTGGCATGTCTGTAAAGGCGACAGTGAGAAATGGGCGTGGACAGAAAGACGGTTCGAACGATGGCGGGTCGGACATCTACTGGGAGATCTTGTAAGATCTTCTGATAAGTGGCAGACCTCGCGTATCTGCCACTAGGATGTGTCGATACTAGCAATGGCAGAAGCAGGGAGGATATTTACAGGTTGTTACTTTGTGTTTTTGGTAGGTGTTAACACTGGATAAAAACACCTCTAACAGGGTCTCCTGCAAACTTTTAAATCATTGGGTGGGTTAAGGTCAAATAACATACCAGTCAAATCGCCCACAACCAACTAAGGCGGGACAATATGCTCATCCACCAATGACAACAGTTCAGTGGGTTGGTACTTGTACATCGCATGGACATGAATTGACCTTTGTGTGTCTGGGATTTCATATATCATACCCAAAACCAGGAGATATATTTTCTAAATACAGGTGAATGAAGCTACTGACTGTGCAAGGGATTTGAGATTTTTTACTAGCTCATAGTGAAATGAGATGTCAAATATAGCTGTCTAAGTGGAAATTTTCGCGAGGTTTTATTTTCGCGAATGAATATAAAAATAGGCAAAATAAAAACTCACGAAAATAAATTTTTCCAAAATGTGTAATTGCATTGATTGTCACCACGTGAAATTAAATTCTTACGCATTTGGCAAAACTGTTTAAATCGCGAAAATATCTGGACGCGGAAAGTTCACTTATACCGTACATATAAACAATATCTCTTCTAATTATATCCCATAATGTATATATGATGTATCTTCTGACTTGACAATTTCTGGATGATGGGGAGTTACGTTTTGGATGTGTTTAATTAAGACCTAATGCATACACCTTTGCATGAAATATCGCAGTGCGTGCACACACATAACATTTAGTGGAGCTTGACATTCTATGCCTTTGCCAAAGTGCAGGTATAACATTACAAGTTGGCCCCAAATTTACTTACTCGCTAACGAATGTCCTCCAAGGCAAAACCCCATCAATCAGGTGGGTAAATTAAGTTTTTGACTGTTGAGATTTATAAAGAAACCTAAACAAAGAATATAAAAGCCTGCAGGTACGACTCACCCCTCATGAAAAACTTAAACTAAACACTTTGCAACCTCTAGAATAGTCTCTTACACACCACTCTTTGAACACTATCTGTATAGTTCTATATGACTGCTGCAGGCTTGTCACTTTTTAAAGCAACGTCTATGCGCTACCCTGTAATATCTTTCCTTTCCATTTAACCATTGCTGGGTCATCTGCATTGCTTTGGCTCAATTGGGTTGTCATCGACAGCGTTGGTTTGATGTTCACAACTTCATGTGTCCTTTCTGACAGTCTGTCTGTCTTCATCATCACTACATTTGTCTCTGCCATTGCCATTTGTGGCACTGTCCTTTTATTATCAACACTTGGGCGTGGGGGGATGGGGGAGCGTCATTATAAGTTCTGTCGGTGTATTAGGTTGACTGTTGCTCCACTGTTGCCATGTCCTATATGTAATGATAAAATCCTTCATCAGGTGAACTGCATGGTTGCTTCATCTGCTGTGGTCATCATCATCGTCATGTAAATCCAGTCTCGCTTCCACGCCAGCTAGTCCTGTACTTCAGTGTTTGAGCGCTGCATGCAGTCTAAATGAAGTCGGTTTTTCTACATAATTTCTGTGAGGTCCTATTGTGAATAACATAAATTATGTCAAGTCAAGTCAGTTGGAGTGAGATCACGTAATAAGAATAGAGAACAATCTTATCCTTCACTACACACCAAAAGTTACTTAATCAGATATCATTGTTAACCTACCGTATATCCTCTAAAAAACGCACGCCCCGGGGCGGTGCAATTTTCTAAAAGGGGGGGCGTTTATTCGGGTGAATTTTCAGATGAATGTGGTCATTCCACGGTTTGGACAAACCTATGTTGCTATAGCCTAGGATATATTCAAATTGATTGTTAATGCAAGTATTTTCACAGAAGTATGTTTTATTCAATTGATACGGCTTTATAAGGTCTTTAACATGATACCAAAATACTGCCATGACGCTTTATTTTTCAGATGATTTTTTCGTAATTAAGATAGGCATGAATGGTGACTTCAAAAAAAAGGAGGTTTAAATTGTGACAAAAAAACTTGTACATTAATTGCAATTTAGTCAATTTATTGGATTTATTTTTATCTCCTGTTTTTATTTTTTTCACAACAACTAATGACCAAAATTTAATGCATTACTTCATTTCCTTTTCCATAGTTTATCCCAAAAAGCATAGTATTGACCAAATCAAAAATGAGGTTTCCCCTAACAGAGTGGTGTCCACTTTTGTACAATTTATAGATTGTTGCTGCATCAGAATTTTACTAATACCTTGAAATCCATCAATAATTGAATTGTACAGTCACTACTTGGTAATTACATTTCACAACATTAAACCATTCCCAGTGAGAGCAATTTAGGTTATTTTTGTTTAGCTGAGGATATTGTGGTTATTTGGGGCGTGGCGGTGGTTGTCCACTGTTACGTACCGCATTCAATTTGAAAACATTTCTTGTGTCACTGCAAAGTAGATGGATTAAATAAGGTCTAAGTGGTCCCTACATCAAATTTGTATCAACCAATAATGTAGAATATTAAAAGGATTGATCATGTAAATGCTCATTGGTAAAAAGTATAGATTTTAAAAAAATGCATGGTTGTAACTGTACGCTTACCCCGCAGCCGTTCCAAATTTAATCGCTTACTAAACATATAGTTTAGATATACATATTGTTGTGAAAATTACTCAAAGTATTCTTGTGTTATGCTTTGGTTAAAATGAAATGATTTGTTTTTCAGATATTATGTTTAAACGCGGGTGGTTTTGGTTTACAGTTGCATTAAGATGTATCATGGACGTGGTATCCATGGTACGTACGAAAACTGTCTATGGGAACTTCACCACATTAGAAATTAAGAAAAATAAAATCGATGTGTTCCTGGATTTAAATGATTTAATACATTTTTCACCGTCATACTATCAATTTATACCCTATTAAAATGCAATAACAATGAAATTATGTATTAAATGCATTTTACATATTCCTTGTAATGTCACAAAGTGCGGCCCAACCAGGTGGAATGACCCATATTACTTTAAATGATTGTTGTCAGCACAAAAAAATAAAAAAAAAAAAAAAAAAAAAGAAAAAAAAAAAAAAAAACAAAAAAAAAAAGAACACAATTTTTGATTTCCTGGTCAAATGGCCTACGATTTCGGCTTTTTCACTACTGTGACGGCGTGGGGTCATTTCTCGTCTTGTTTGGCACGTCTCCGATTACAGGCTCCCATAACGTTTTTGTACACATGAAAATTTTGGTCAAAATTGTGTCAAATGTCGATCTCACCATGCTGTAAGTTCAGATTGGTGCTGAAAAACGCTATTTCTCTTTTCCCTTTGTGTTTTTGTATAATTAGAAAATAAACATTAAGATCCGTCTAAAAACACTGTCTTCACCAATCTTCGGGGGGTGAAGGCTGAAAAATCACCAACATTCTTGGAAAAATGCAATAAATTTCACAAAACCTGTAAATACGCCGAAAACGCTATTTTACAAGCTTTTTCCTTCATTTTTTCTTCAATTTTGAGAATAAATGTATTGAGAGCGTTCATTCTATACATTACCATCCCAACCTGCCTCACGCGAACGCCGTAAATAGATAGTTTGTGTTCACGGGGTGATCAGCGAACTTGTGAAGTAGCGTGTTTTGAACGAGATTTCGCCTGCATATAAAAATGTTTACAAATCTGAATATAGTATTTTAGATAAATTTCTTTTATTTTGCATAGCCTGTGGATCATGCTAAACTCGCAGTATTATGCAACTATAGTAAACAACAATTCTATTCTCCCAGAGCAACAGTTTTTGCCGGTTACAGACTGTGAGTGCTGCGATCACGGCATTAGTCATGACTGTCATCACTAGTATGTATCCATACGAGGTACTTTTTTTTTGGGGGGGGGGGGCATTTTATTGGAGGGTTCTTTTCATCACAAAAACCGTGGGGGGGGCGTTTAATTAGAGGGGGTCGTTTATTAAAGGATACTCACGGTATATAGACCAAGTAACCAAGAATAGGGAAGTTAACGTGCAGCAACATCCATCTCATGGCCCATACACTACCTCATTCAGGGGTTTTACTTTTTTATTGTATTGTTAACAACATTGAAAATACGTCAAGTAAACTTGTCAATATCCCCTCAGCTTTGGAGAGGCAATAATCATTATAGGTCAATCTGTGCACCTACTGATCTGAGCCTTGGGTAATGTTCTTGGACCAAGTGTGAAGTTTAATATGAAATGCATGCAATAATGGGCAATGCATCTAGAATTTGAATGGGTCAAAGGTCAACTAAAAATCCATTAGAAGGTCATCTGTAACACACCTATCTGAGAACTGGGCTAAAGACCAATGGTTCCTTTTGACCAAGAGTAATATGGGCAAGCATGCATAATTAGAGTGCACAAACCAATCAACCTAGTTATGCCAAACCAAAATGAAATCCCACACCATATAACAGCACACATACGGACATACAGATGAATCTGCTTGCCTGTCCACAATATCCGCTTGCTTTTTTAAAAACCAGGGAGATAAACCACCCTTACGGGAGTTTACTCCCCCAAAGTCGTTTATGGGCAAATATCACTTCATACATAATAACCTTTTAAATAAGTTTGGCACGCTTTCATTGTTTATGTGTTTAAACCATTGACAAATGTTGCACGTAGGATGATGTACAAAGCCAACGCCAAGAATCAATTGATACGAAGGATTATACACCTTGAATAGATGAACAAGAACGATTTAGCAAAGTGTGACCACTTGGGTGGGGAAAACAGGAACCAAGACACAGGTCCAAGGGTAAAAGGACAAGGACAAGACGACAACAACACACAATACTGTATGCACTGAAAATTGCAGTAGATTAAAAAGTGCACTTATAAATTACAAAGCCATGGAGAAAAAGCCAGAGGTCTACATAACAAAAATGAAACAGGAAAAACAACGATGTTTCAAACAGAAAACTGTTCTTTATCAAGGATCAACCAGGCGCTGCGTATTTACGCAGCGTAAAATATGTCCCCCGCCGCATGTCTCGATCACTAACATGCGATACTGCCACTCTACACACTCCACCACCCCCCCAACACCTCGCAAACATCCACCACATCCCCAACACCCTGCAACACCCCACCCCCTCCCTACCACCCCACAAACCACCCCCCTCCCAACAACTCCTCCGCAAACCCCCCTCCCCAACACCCCCACACCCCCCCCCCTCGCCAACACCCACACTCATAACACCCACTCCCCCATCTCAATACCCCCACCCACCACCCAGCTCCAATACCCCTTCCCCCTCCCCAACACTCTGCAGCACCAGAACCCCCCACCCCACCCCCCGCAACACCCACCCCTCCTTAACACCCTGTACACGCCTTCCCCCTTCCCCAACACTCCGCAACATGCCACTCCCCTCCCCCACACCCCGCCACACATTACCCCCTCCCCCTCCACAACCCCCTCACCCCTCAACCCCCGCCACACTCCCATACCCTGCACCCCGCCTCCCGCAACACCATGCACACACAACCACCTCCCCAACACCCCGCATCAACCCCACCCCTTACCACCACTGCGCACACCCCACCCTTCCAACACCCCGCAATAAACCCCCCACAATACCCCGCCCCCCTCTCCAACACCCCGCACAACCCCACCCCTCCGCACCACCCCACCTCCTCCCCTATGCCATAAGACTCATGTACCAGAGGAATTTTGCATTATCCGACGTACAGTTTCAGAGATACAGCAATTACGCTATTTATTACTAATTTTGCATACCTAAGCTAAGCCCATATATCACATACTTTCAAATGCAAAAAGATGTGCCCCATGTCGTCTTTTCATACAGCGCAGGAATTTTGAGTACCAATGTCGTTTTAAAAAAAATAGCAAGTACGCTGATTTTTGCATATGAATTTACTCATTTTGCATACTCACTTTGCCCCGAATATGCCCCAAATCAGTTGAAACCTCTTCATCCCGCTTCCCTTCCACCAAGTTACATCATTATATATAATACGCCTTAATAACGGAACTCCAAAACACTTTACAACAGGCCTTCAGGAAAATTTCATAAATTAGATACTTATTAGCATATTTTACTCCCAAAACTAATCATGTCGCGAACTCATCAACCAACCGCTTCTTTTCCACCAAGTTAACATCATTGCTGCCCTTTACGGAACTGCAGATAACTCGCATACAACATGGGTTACATTTTTTATCACGTCCGAAATACGAACGGACGACGCTGCTCCTTTCATAGTCCCCTTTCTGAACCGATGCGGCGGGACAAAAATCACAATAATATAGTACCAGAGATGCCACGTGGAGTTTTAAAACAATCTTAAAATGCGAACGTAGGGAGCGAAGCGACCGGACAGTATCGCCCCTAACGGCCGGGGTCCAGGGTCCCCGCTTAAGGGCCCGGTGGGTCCCAGGGGCAACGCCCCGTGGGGGTCGAGGGGGCGAGCCCCTCTAAGCCAGAGTTTCTGCACATTTAGAGCTACAGGTAGACCATTTCGAAAGTAAAATATCATTCCAAAGAGTTAAAATTAACTGTAAATGTGTGACTTTGACTGTGAAGAATGGAGCTAGTCTGCTTAGTCAATGTGTAATTCGGTCCAAATCATCTCCCGACTACTACATTCATTCTTGTTTGAACAATTCAACTTTCAGGTATGCCAAAGTAAACAATATAATGCTTTATTGACACACTTTGGCGTCTTTTCCTTTCTTTCTTTCCTTGGCATCAAGTGATTAGCTACGTAGTGCTTTACGCCTTGCAAACCCATGCAATCAAGTCTTCAGAATTTTGATCCATGGCAGCAAAGGATCAAAAGTTTGGCAGACTTGCCCCCGTTACTAGCATGTTTCTAACCTTACCAGTGACTTCGTCTTCCTATGTAAACTGCTAAGTTATCGCCTTTCTCTTTGAGTAACGCCTTGAAAAACGTGTACTTACTCGGAGTCTTTAAATGTTTCTAAAGGATGTTAAATTCCATTTCCCATGTTCATTTGTCGCTTATATGGCCCTAATACACGTCACGTCGTATTTTTCGATAGAGCAAGTTGTTGTGATCTGACATGCTTATGCAGTCTCTTATACAAAAATAGCGACTGTACGCCAAAACCTATTTAATACACCAATGTCCCAATGTAATTTTGAGTGCATCAGAGTCTGAGAGACAGATTACAATAAACAAGAGTTCTTTTAAAATCTCAATTACAATCAAAACAATAAAAAAATCTGAAAAAATAAACAAAATCTCGAAAAAATAAAAAAATGCTGAAAAAATAAAAAAATCGGTGAAAAATATAAAAAAATCGGATTTTAATCCCAGAAATGTAAAAAATCGGATCCGTTAAAAGCGGAAGGATTGGCATCCTCTGAGTAACTAAGAGCATTGCTACAAAAAGAGTAGGTACAAGAATATTGCAAAAGTTTGTAAAAAGTAGCAAGGACCATACACAACTGTGATCATGCAAAGGTAGAAAGTGTTACAGTGCATTTGTCTCTTTTTGTTAGTGAACTCTTGTGTGTTTTGTTTGTTTTGTTGTTTTGTTTTTGTGCTATTTAATTATTTAAAGCGCACATGTCTGTCTTGTGCAGACTTGTAGCTCTGTTCCAAGGCTTGGGTCTTGGTGCACGTGTCTTTGTCGTGGATTCAAATTCGTGTATACTCTCATTTTTCGCTACATGCAGCTCTTTAAACCAAACAGATTGTTGTTTATCATGTGACAGAATTATAGCTGCACGTAAACTATGACATGATTATAGCCTCCTGTCACTAATTATATGAAATGTATAAAAGTTTACAGGTGATAAATAAACTAAAGAACGGTGAATGAGAGTTAATGCCCCTATGGCACATTGTGAAAAAAAAAACTAATTAAAATCCTAAACAGTTATTAGAAGGCCACAATGTGCTCCGGTAAAAAAAGCGACACCCAGTTGTTAGTATACTGCATACATGCAGCTGCATGCAGCCTCGCGTACAGCACAAGGTGGGGTACATTTGTGGAATTGTGATTCAACTAGTATGTACATTTTTTGTCGAGCCAATTCTTGTTGAAGTAAACTTATGGTAAACTTCAGACAGGCATTTCAGGAGTGGGAAGTTTGAAGCGACATACCCCGGGCGGCATAGGTAGTAACACTCTGCACTGCATAGCAACGTTTCAGCTCTCAAAGTGGGGAAAGCATAGCGCGGGCGCCGAATAAAAGTCTTTTGCTCTTTCTAAGTTTCTTTATTTATATGGCATCTAAGTCCAAATGGCGCGGGCGTCGTTAAAAGTACGCCAGAAATAAACACATTGAATGGGGTGTTTCCATTGCCTCTACAGGCAGCTTATAAGTCTGTCACATGACTAAGACAACAAATCTGATTGGCTAAAGAGCTGCATGTAACAAAAAATGAGCTGCACGTAGCTAGCTGCACGTTGTGACCCTTTTGGCCTACCATAATCTCCCTCCTCTTAAGATTTTTGATGTGATGCCACAAGGTCATTTATTACTATTATTAAGATTGATATTGAACTTTGCAAATGGAAGGATTTAACACATGTAGGGTTAACATTCCAACTTAACACTCTTAGCATAGACACACATACAGATGGTAATGTTTCATATTCCTGTTATGAACTTGTTCTGCAAGGGTAATTAAAGCATCACCAGAAAATGTACCGGTCTCTCTTAATGAGAAATTGGCCAAAATTATGTTTATGAGTTAATTATAGTAGTATGCTTGAAACCGGACACAAAACTATACAGCACCAACGCTGTAGTCATCATAGACTAGAAACCCACCAAGTTTGAATGAGTTACAGTGGATTATGCAACAAAATGTCTCAACTAGTTGGTTTTCTCATCAGATGCACCAGGAAGATGCACTTTTCTGCTCTTTTGAATCTTTACAGGGCTCTTGTACTACCTCACCTTGTTTACTGTGCTGTTGTTTGGGCTCCTTAGAATACCAGTTACATTGATAGACTTGAGAAAATTCAAAGAAAAGTAACTCGTGTTCTCTTTTACAGGAAAGAGCGTCTTGCGGAATGTATTGAATATCTTGATAGGCTGTCTGAGTTTGGTTTGCTTGGAGTGGCTGATTTGTTCAATTTTCAGCGTCTACAATTTTGTTTCAAGCTTCTTAATGGCGTTGGTCCTTCATTTTTGGACTTTTTTCGCAAAAGTCGCATCTCAAATGTGCGATTTCTGCATTGGAGA
Source organism: Ophioderma brevispina (assembly GCA_023653785.1). Lineage (NCBI taxonomy): Eukaryota > Metazoa > Echinodermata > Ophiuroidea > Amphilepidida > Ophiodermatidae > Ophioderma > Ophioderma brevispina. The sequence continues at coordinate 5,763 of JAMKCH010021712.1, read as the reverse complement.
GCAAGAACTAATTCTTTCCTCAACTCAGTGTTTGTTAGTTTCCCAGACTTTGGGAAAGTATACCAGTTGATATTCGTAATGCTGATTCTGTGTCAAAATTCAAGTATTTGTGCAGACAACATTTTCTTTCAAACTAAGTTGTCATTTTATATTAGGTCAACTATATTAGGATGGGCTTAATATTTTTTTTTCTATAGGTATTATGTATTTTTTACTGTATGCATGTAGGAAAGAAATGCACTACTAGTGCTTTGGGCTTACTAAAGCCCATATTTCTTTCCTGAGTCACTTTGTCTTTATAATATATGGTTGTAACATATTTATATTTTCATATTGGCTCAAATAAATATTATTATTATTATTATTAATGAGACATTGGCAAGAATTATGCAAGAGTTAATTATAATATTTATTATACATGAAATAAAAAAAAACTATACAGCACCAGTACCTGTCATGCATGGGCTATATTAATCTGTCAGGTTTGAATGTGATTTTACCTCTTAGTAATGAGTTACAATGGATTAATATTGATCTGGTGGAGGCAAGGCAGCCCTCCCATCTGCCCAACATAAGTCACACAACATATTGTTGCAGGACTGTGCTTGCATTATACGGGCGTTTCCATAAGGTGACACCCTTTTCTGACATACTTTTCTGACACCCTATGAATTCGGAAAACTTAACGGAATAAACCACATAAACTGTGTGGTTTATTCTGTTAAGGTCCGTTGAGGTTTCCGAATTCATAGGGTGTCAGAAAAGTATGTCAGAAAAGGGTGTCACCTTATGGAAACACCCGCATTATACACTTACTTTGCTTGAGATAGGAAATGTTTAGCCTCTTGATATCTCTTATACTTCAAATACAACAATCCCAGCTCCATTGTGGCATATGGGACGAGGTAGTTGTCACAGTCAATACTTCTTTCACTGCATAAATATAACAGAGATCAATATCAAAGGTTTGACACATCTTGATATTGTTTGCTTAATTATAATAATAATAATAATAATAATAATATAATAATAATACACAGGCTTTTATAAAGTGCCATTTCATCAAGATCACAGTGCTGTTGCCTATTATTATTACGCTGCCATCAGGAAATCGTCACAATCATATCACTTAACTTAGGTCGGCAGCCGGCCAAGCGCACAATCCTATCAGCACTTAGATTGTAATATTCCCCCTAACAGCTACCCCAATATCGCTTGGGTCGACGAGACAAGCGAGGTAAAGTGCCTTGCCCAAGTGCACAACACATTGGCCGCAGCGGGGCTCGAACCCGCAACCTTCAGATCATGAGTCGGCCTTTAATTTCTTAAAGACCTGGGTGAATTCCTGGAGATTTAACAAATACTGCAAGGTTTGAGGGGAAATAGGGCAATCTATACCAAGAAAAAACTCAATGCCTTATTTCACCCATATTAGAATTTGTTTTATTACTTCATTAGACTTTGACACTAATCCACAAAAACCTAGACCTTTGTAGATTTTGCCTTTGAAAGGAGAAATGCGAGTCAGATTAATGATGTGTGGAATCACACAAGTTGTTGTTTTTATTTGATAAACAAAGGCAAATATGTGCATGCAGGTGTTAATAATTATTCTTAAACAGCTGTGAAAATGTAAGCAATTTCATTGGCTGATGCCCGGGTTCAATTCGACAATTGAACCCAGGTAGTACGCGCTCCTTATTGATGTTACTTTTAGGTTGAAGCGCTCACGTCATACCGATTTTTGCTATGTTCGCGCGCGCCTGCCAACGTTGCGTTCCATTGCGTATATTTGTTGCATTCAACGAGTTGTTCGATTTTTGTTACTGGGTGGTGGCAGTCCTTTCTTGTTGTATTTAAGCCGTAGAGTATTGCGAAATTGGGTTAAAGATGACCTTAAAGAGACATGAGGAGATTTCCAGAAAGAAGCGCCCCCAATTTTTTTCGAACCCGGGTTTTTGCATATTTGGAATGCTTTCCAATGTATTAGATCACACCTGAAGTGAATAAGCCGAATACGCCGTCTTTATGTAATAATATGATGATTTAGTACTTTCTGTCGTGCACGACAGAAAGTAAAATCACAGTGTTCTATGGGGACAATTACGATAGTCAGGCAAGTTCAAAACAAGGTTTGCGGTTTTCTTTTGTACTTATTTGTCCAATAAACCTACGGAACGTTCTTGGTAGGTGGTCTACAATCGATCCTGTGCAATTTGAGAGATATTCGTATCCTAAAAGAATCTCCTCCTGTCACTTTAAATGATAAAGCTGTTTAAGAATGAGAATAAAGGTATGATTTTGGGAACCGGTACTCTCTTTACGACGAATTGAAACCGGCGACACCATTATTTTTTTGCGTGGAAGAACTCGGCCTCCGGCCTCGTTCTTCCACTTAAAATAATGGTATCGCCTTGGTTTCAATTCATCGTAAAGAGAGTACCGGTTCCCAAAATCATACCTTTATTCTCTAATTTATACAGGATGCCCAAATAAATACTGAATTTAGTGGTGCCCAGAAGTATGGTAATTAAGGGTGATAACCAGATATCATAGAACCTTCACCAAAAATAGTGGTGCCCCAAATATGACAATGAGCATTGGCGGTTGTGTGTGATAATTATGTAGTGAGTACTTATTTGGCAATGGCATCCTACAAGCAGTTTAGCTATAGTTTATTTTCCTACCTCTGTACAGTGACATCTGCATGATATTTGATGATAGCACCAATAAACACGATAGTGTTTTACACATGTGCACAAAGATGGCATATCTTAAGGCATGTGAGAAGGGTATGACATTATTGCACAGAGGTAGAGAGAAACATAGTATAGTGACAGTGTTCATATGTGCAATATGTAGTGAGTAATTGCTTGGCAATGATATCCTACAAGTACAGTTTACCTTTTAACAGTGTGTCCATAATTAAAGTATTTAAAGAGAATATGTAGTAAGTACTTACTTGTCAATGACATCCTGGAAGCACAATTCTGCTTGTGATGGTCTGTTCATTGCTTTCAGACACATGCCTTTAAGCAACATAGCCAGACAGTAGTCATCTACATAAGATGGGTTTTCTTCTGCAAATGAGGGACAAACTTAGTAGATCAGGTAGATGTTACAAATAAGTATATAAAATACCAAACAAATATAAATATATTAAAGGTCCATGGCCTGATTGCTAATAGCCTCTTCTCCAGAACCCATAATTTTACTGGAAGTTGTCAAAATTTTGGTGCATAAATATACAATCTTGCTTAATTACATAGGTCAGATTCCACCTCACCATCTTGCCAAGAATTTGACAATTTCACAAATTAACTTATTTTCCCAATTTGCTATCATGGTTCAAATGCATCTGAAATCGGAGGATAGTTATGACTAAATAAACACAACTGGCACATTATGCATGCACAAGTTTCATTTCATCAACTGACCTTTTGTTTTCTTGAGTTCCCTGAGTGTGTCTTCTACTCTGAGGAGTACTGGTTCTACAAGATCTTTCTTCTTACCAAGAATTGAAAAGCCATTCCAAATATATATCAGCTCCTGAAAAAATGCAAAACAATTCTGTTAACTGGACAGTTCATCCCTTTTAAAGAATACTAATGACACACCTACTACTACTGCATGAATTATGTTACATTGCAAGGGGTGGTATGTGTGTTCTCACTACAGAGATAAGCTCTTTACTTTTAAAGAGATAAGCTCTTTACAAACTGACAAACATTGATAGCTATTTGAGTGCAGGCTTCATACCACCTCATCACAAGCACTGACTTGTTAGAATTTTGATTTGAACATTGTCCAGGGTAACCCCAAAAAGCACCTACAGGAAGCTTATTTCCATTAGGGGTCCTTTCACTGGGATGAAGTTGGGACAGCGAGGGGTATCACCCTACACTTTTTGAAACCCACTGTGATGCGCATGTGCAGGTACGACTCTCCAATTTGCCAAGTCCAACTTAACCATAGAGAGCGAATTCTTTTAATCAATAGCTCATGTACAAATTATATCCAGAATAAAGAACTCGATGTAATCTCGGCAAGTGGCCTCACCAGGAATAGAATCGGGTACCAGCTCCCAGCACCAAAGGCTAATACCCTAACAAGTGAGTCACACTGTCCCATTAGATGTCCTGGTAAAAATACCAGCACATTATGTACAGTTACACTTGTTCAGTGAGAAAAATTTTCATTCATAATGGGGCATTTTAGCGTATATTTAAAAGAACATTTAATATCAATATCAACATCATAGCATAAAGTTGCAAGTATGAACCACCTTGGATCCTAAATGCAGGCGAACATACTTTCCATATGAGAGCAACCGGGTGTGTATAAAACAAAGACCTAAGACCTATAAAACAAAGACCTAAGACCTATAAAACTAAGACCTATAAAACTAAGACCTATAAAACTAAGACCTATAAAACTAAGACCTAGTATAAAACTAAGACCTATAAAACTAAGACCTAGTATAAAACTAAGACCTATAAAACTAAGACCTATAAAACTAAGACCTATAAAACTAAGACCTATAAAACTAAGACCTTTCTTATTGTGCTTTTTGGCGCCCTTCCCTTACTATTTTTATACATTCTCTTTTTTGTTGCACATTGTATATTCGTATTTCCCTTATATAATTTATCCCCATTTTTGCCCTAATTTTGCCGCTTCTTAGCTTTCCTTTACAGTTCCATCCTCTTCGCCATAAGCTTTTCTACCTCTTTCCCCTTTAATTGTCCCCCTTCAACCTTTCATTTCCCTTTCCTCCCGTTAATTTTCTTTCTTTTCCTCCCCTTTCCTTTCCATCCCCTTTCCTTTCCCTCTTCCCCTTTTCCTTTCCCTTTTCTTCTCCCTTTCCTTCTTTTTCTCTTTTCCTTCTTTTTCTCTTTTCCTTCTTTTTGGCGCCCCCCCAGGATACGCCACTGATAACTCAGAATTTTCCTCGTGAAGTAAGTACGGACCGTGATCAATTTTGCCGGAAGTGTAGGGGCTAATTATAATCGCTGTCAGAATTTCTCAGGCAAGCCAAACGCACGCAATGTATTATGCAAATTAAATCGCGGTATATAGGTGCACACCACCGGACCAATTGCAAATCGCGTGACGCTTGCCAAGAACTTATTTGTGCTTCCGGGTTGGCGCACTTCACGTTGCGCGTACTGCAATTTTGACTGAGAAATTCTGTCAGCGATTATAGTGGTGTGTATCCATAAATCCTTCAGTCCTAAAAACACCAGAGAAACATGTACGAACTGTCGCTGAGCTGGCTGCGCTGCAGCTGCACAGTACAGCATTACGTTTCTCTGAGATTTTGGTCCGAAATTAAGTTCCAGGACCATTATTGTCTCGGAACATATGGTCCTGGAGAGCTCTGGAGCATAAGTAATCTGGAGAATTATTGGGGGGGGGCAATAACATATGAAATATGGGTGTAGGCTGCTGGTGCTTCGAAAACCTTCTATACAAACTTTCTACCCTGCTTTCTACTTGGCGAACCAGATGTTTGTGAATTACTAGTATTAGTATAGTAACCTTATGGCCTTGTATACCTCGGATAAACCAGTCGGAATTCCACCAAGCAAGGTCTCTCAGGGCTTCCTTGCAGTGCAGAAAACGGGATTGTTGCTTTGCTATAGTATAATGCATGGCTATTTGTATTCCTCATTCCACTTTGAACCCCCTGCGGGTTCGGGGTTTAGAATTGGCCCGATGTGTTCCCCTGCATGTCGTAAAAGGCGACTAAATGGGGCCCCC
>JAMKCH010021711.1:0-21621 GCA_023653785.1 Ophioderma brevispina | reverse complement strand
AAAACGTTTGTTATTTGCCCATGAGTTATTATAAGTGTTAAGAACAAACATAACGATATTTTTACTTAAATATGTTTGTTTAAAAGTTATTTTTAAAAAAATGTATGAAAATATTGTCAAAAAACATGAACAAAATATTATTAGTTTAAAAAAAAAAAAAAAAAAAAAAAAAAAACAAAGATATAAAAATAGTAGATTGTCAACATATGCTAAAAAGATCAGGATTCAATATTTTACAAATGTTGAAATAAAATATATTAATTAAAATATTGTGATTATATTCGCATGATGTTTTGTTAGTAGTTTATAATATATAAAGAACAACCTCATAAAAACATTTCTGCGAGGTTTGTTTTTAAAAGTCATATGAAAAAATTTGCAACAATATTAACAAGTAATATACTTTTTGAAACATTAGACGATGTTTACAACAAACGTTTTCAAAAAATATCTTTAAAATATTAGGATTGACATGTTTGAAAATGAGTAATAAAATTATAAGTATAAACGTTTTGATATATTTGCATGATGTTATTATAAGTTGTATAAGAACAAAATCAACTATTGTTTTTACTATAATAGTTTGTTAAAATATTTGTAAAAATGTCATGGAAAATATTTGTCAAAAACCTGAACAAAATATTATTTTTGAAATAATTATTTAGACAAGGTTTATAACAAAAACGTTTTCAAAATATCCCAAAACATATATATAAGATGGAATGTTTTACAAATGCGTAACTAAAATCATATTAAAACCATTTTAGTATATTTTGCATGATGTTGGATAGGTTATATAAGAACAAACACATAACACATTTCTACGATGTTTTTACTAAATTATGTTGACTATTTTTTAAATGGTCATATGAAAATATTTGACAAACATGAACAAAATGTTATTTTTGAAACATTCAACATTAAGATGTTTTATAACAAACCGTCTCAAAAATCCTTCAAATTATTTGCAGCTGATACAAAATGTAAAGAAATTAAAAAATACAATTTTACCAAAAAATGTTTTAAAAAGTTTTAAAATGTGATATTAATAAAAATATTTTATAACAACTGTTTCAAAACAGTCTTCAAAATATATACAATTAACGTATATAAGTCAAATTTACAGCTTATTTCTGTAAGATTAGTGGTTAAGGTTTAAGACTTATAATCTTAGGTACCCTGTCGAAAACCACAGTGTAAGCATAATCATTGCTGTGTAATTATAAGTGTTATTACATGTAAGTATGATACTCTGTATCATCCGACAAGCACTTAAACCAAGGGAAAACTTCCTTTTTTCAATCCCAATGTTAATAAAAAAAAATAGTACAAAACACTAAAAGTAAGATTAAGATCAAACATTCGTTGAAATCTTTTTACCAACATCGTCAAAAAAAATCAAATGTATGGGGCCGATGATATTCATAAAATGTTTCTAAATCAATATTAACTTGTAACACATTTTTAACGTTCAAAAGATGTTTGTCAAGAAATATAATGGAAAACATTGTATCTAACATTTTCATTATTGCTCAGTCATCCAAATGATTACAAAAATGTTTCTAATTGAATATATCCATAATTTTAATGTTTGTTACAACATTTCAAGAAATATTTCCCGATTTTGTAACAATTAAAAAAAAAAATTATGACGTTTTTGTTTGGTGGGTAGCCAATACCATAGGAAAATAGTGTGGCCTATTTAACCATGTAGTCTTTGTTTTATACAACCTATCATTGCGGAACTCTGGGGACGAGGTTTGTAGGGAAACAGTTAAACTCTTTCCGTAGGAATTACATGCACTCCCAACACCTCGTAATCGGATCAGTAGCTTCACCGGTATGGCGCTTCGTAACATGCCAATTCCCATATCCTATGCTTTACGACTATAACAAATATATAAATGCTATATACAGTAGATGCGTCTGTGTGATAGCATTGTGTTTGGACAAACGAGAAACAAGGAAAACCAAGATTTATTTCTAGTCTTTCTTGATTGAAAAACGGGAGTGAGAAACAAACTTTTATATTGCCATTTTCTTATTGTGTTAAATTGAAGTTAACGACATCAGTTATCTTCAGTTGTAAATCGGAAACGAAGAAAGAATTCTGTCTGGTTGGAACGCCCAGTGACGTTTCATTTTTTCCTTCTAATTAGTTGTTTAAAATGGACAGATATGAACCACATATCGCTTATGGCCATTGTCATACAATGATTAGACCATAAGTGACCTTGTCGTAAAAAAATCATAGATCCATATTAATTTTAACTATTTTAATATTATTATTTTCTAATTGGTTAAAAATTGAGCCACGTTATTTTTGGGAAGTAAAAAGGAAAAGAAAACCAAGAATGTCATCTACAGTAGGTAGCATCACACATTTTATTTACCGTTTATTATCAGTAGGGGTGCAGCAGGATCATCAGATAATGTATATGCGAGCGGCAGGAGCTTTAAAAAGTTCTCGAGTTTTCGAGTTACCCCTCCCCACCGTACAACAAACCACAACCACCGTATTTGAAGGATAAATAATAAGATTTAAGAAAATGAGGTTGTGGTTGAAATATTTGTTGGCAGGGATGATTTCTAATGCCGCCACCAAATGGAAATTTGGGCTGCAAGTTAGCGCAATATATGGTTTTATTTTTTAAGGTAAAAATAGTACAATCTTATTTTTATGGTAGCCTTTTTGTTAGTGATATGGTTTTATACATGCCATAAAAGGGTAAGGTAAACTCGTTTGTGGTGACATGTGATTAAAAATGGATGCTTTGTGTTTAAGAAGAAAAAAGGTGATTTTGGGGCTAAAAAATTTTTTTTTTTTAATATTGTTATAATAAACACAATGAAAAATCTAAATATAAAATGTAGAGATGATAGTATTGCATGATGATTAAAATTTGTTTTGCTAAGAAAGAAATTATAAAAATCTGATATCCTTAATTTTTAGCTCCAAAACGGATTTTTTGACACAAAAAAAACACCCTGCCACCAAAGTTTTTGACCACAGCCATCATTGTTTTTAAATTATTTATACTATCTTTCGAATAGAAGTGAGATCGTTTTGTTGTACCGAGGGGGGGTTGTCGACAATTTTGCAGCCAAACCGCTCCAAGTAATATAATAAACTATTGGCAACCGAATCAGTGCGAGGGATTTTGGCGGAAAAATCAGAAACACATCTAAACCGAAGTAATAGGTGGAAGAAGCTTTTTTGTTAATGTTCAAAAATTAAAAACAGAAACCGTTTCAATTAATTTAGCCAAATCGACCTGAGACCAATTTAAGTAAAGCATACATTTTCTTAGCCCTCAGCAACATTTTTTTTTAAACTGTATAAAAGCAAGAGAATTGAAAGAGAATGTATTACTAACACAGACGACTGATTAAGAGGAAGCAACAATTTGTCAATTTTAGCAAATCCTCCATTTAATAAACCACTTTATATAAAAGAAACTTTTACCCAGTACTTTATGAATGGAAACTTTACAATAGGGCCTAACACATTGGGGGGGGTCTCCTTCCATCCAAAATTTTCCGAAGTTGGGATATAATTTTACACTTTCAATACTCACTGTAAATCATACCTCAAATCCCTAATTATTTTGTCAAAGTCTTCAAAAAACCAAATAATCCTCCCGCTCAAATGGGTGCTTTCCTGATCTGACAGGCTGCCTCTTCCCTACGTCAGTTCTCTTATGCTGCCTCGACAAGGTCAGTTGAAGCGACCATTTTGTTTCGATGCAGAAAAATATCGCACTTCCTTTCTGGAATAAAAAGAAAGAAATATATTGTGAATTGATCAAGATCCTTAATCCCTACAGCGAGGCCTACTGGGATGTACTGAAAATTTAGGACGTGGATGTCTTTTGGTTGGAAATGTCCCCCCCCCAAGAAAAAAAAAACCGTTTAAAGCATTTCAATTAGATCCCAGAGATAACAAAACGTCCCCCCCCCCCACCAATATCATACATGCATTTTACACAAATAGCATTTCCGAAATGGATACAAACGAAAAAAAAAAAGAATAGAAACCCTCCACCAAACTAACATTTTCCTTTGCAATTGACATGAGGAATTTTGTATTATTTAAATTTGGCATTGTGAGAAATCGTTTTGAACATGTCGTACTTAAAGCCCCCGTGATTTTGTTTTCAAATTCAAATGCGATTTTTTTTACATTTGAAAAGAAACTCGCTGATAGTGGCTTAAATATTATTTAAGAAAATGTGATAACCTGTAAAATTTTGGACAAAACTTAATTTTGACTTAGACCAGGTCTAGCTTTAAACCTGGTCTAATTTTTTGTGTAAAGCAAAGTGTATACAGCCTGTCTCAAAAAAGTGGTACAATCAGAAAAAAAAAGGACATCGCCGGATAAGGAATGAATGACGCCCTCTATAGTTTTCATGAGAACGGATGAACTTGAAACGTTTTGCATAATAATGCGACATGCTCAAAGTTTACCTTTTGCTAGTTTTAAAAAAAATCCCACTTTACATAAATTCCCCAAAAGTGGGTTTTATGTAAATTTATAATACAGGCTTCAATGGACAATTAAAATTTCCATATTTGAAGCCGTTCCACCCAAGAACCACAATGCCGCGTTGCAAGGATGTGCGCTATATTATTTTAGCAACATATATGTAAGTGGCGTTCTGGTTCTTGGGGTGGAAAGACCTCATTTTTGCATTTTTGTTTTCTGGGGGCCGGAATTGCCAAAAACAACAACGAACTTTTTACATACAAACCATACCATATCACTATTATGGTAAGGCATGCTAATCTACCAAGGGCTCTGTTCAGTAGCCTTGGATGAGCACATGTTAACAACAGCTAACCATGCACGTCCTGGGTATCATAAATCATACTAAAATACAGGAGATGTATTTGCTCAATACAATGGTGAATGAAAGCTATTGAACTGCGCCATGGGAATTGTAATTTTATTAGCTCATAGTGTAGTTAACTTGCTCATGATGGGCTCATGATATAAATAGCACGGTCATGGGCCATTGTGTTGTATTCCAGAGTCTGCTTGGTGTGAAGACGGTTATATAACCCAAATCTTAGCAGCATAAGCTATATACGTATTTGGGTATTGTTATAAAGGGCTGCCTCGTGTAGCCTCTTGTAGCTTATGAAGGACAAAAGGTCTATCTATAGGCGTCACTTACGAGCTCCATGACTAAGGGCAGCTTGCAACATCTTCCGGTGTTCATATAAGTAATCAATGGTCATTGAAATGGAGGCATGCTCTAAAGCTGTGCTTGTCAGGGATGAGCATGACCCCCTGGAAGTTTCTCAGCCTTTTCTTCATTTTTTTTGATTAAAGTGTTATTTTGGGGAATTTATAAAAAACACCTGCGTAAATGATAAAGTGTCGTAGGTGTCTTCAAAAACAACCAACTCAAAATTGACGGTGAAATATAACTATTATGATTATAGAGGGCCCTACCTTCTCTCCTTATCCGGCGATGTCCTTGGTTAAATATGAAATTTCCAAATAAGTCATTTGTATTTGGCATAATATTAAAGAGAAAATAACAGGCTTTCCAATGGTGTTTGTTTCATCTTGTTTGCTTTTGTCAATCCAGAGATATAATCAATTTAGTGCGATACACCAAAATTGATTTTGTGCCACTTTTATGCATGGACAGAGTTGTTTCGCGCAGTTATGCCATGCTGTCTTGAAGCTCACAAAGATTGCAACTTGACAAAGAAACAAAACACAGATTAAAGTAAACAAAGGAAGTCTAAGTTTTATCGACATGTTTTAATAGTCAACATAATCAGTTCAATGATAAATAAATAATAAACAATACAAATATTTATTGCACGTCAATGAAATGGAGCTTTGAATTTATTACAAAATTGATATCTGTTAAAATCATGCCAGAAGGAATGTAATTGCGACCAAAATGAACACTCCGAATCCCAAAAAAACGATTTAAAGATATTGCACTATCTTTGTGCATTTACTAATTGTTGAAGTCAATAAAAATTTGAAATAGGAAGCAAAGTATCAAGGTGTTGGTAAGAATTTGCGTTTATGATACCTTAAGACCATAAAAACTCTCTCCTCCAGGTTGCTGTACGCTCATGGTTCTCTAATTCTAACAACCAACAGTATGTTGAATGTTATTCACTTTATCTTAAAACCACAACTTACTGATCATAACTTCCACCATTACGTAACGGTTTTCGTATCTTTTAGAGTTTCTTTTGAAGTTAATCCCTTTCAAAGAATTTGATATTTGTTCAAATGTGAATAACTTATGTTTAGCCAGTTCTTTCACCGTTTTCACTCAACCAGAAAGTGGCACAAACTTGATTTTTATGTTCCGCAGTAAACTGGAGTTATCTCTCGATTGAAACAAGCAAATGAGATGAAACAAAAAATGCTGGAAAGCCTGGTCTTTTTTCTTTAATGTGATGTACAAAACGACTTACTTATGTTGAGATAAAATATTGAAAAAAAATCAGTTTTTGATTGTACCATTTTTTTAGACAGGCTGTATTTGACCTAATTAAAAAAAGTACAATACATTTTTAAAATTAAGAACAGAAAAAATACAAGACGGGGATACTATAAGATCCTCATATTAAGAGACCAACTTAGGGATGTAAAATTAAACTAGCAAGCTTGTTTGTATCTCTCATACAGTAGTATCTTCAGAATATGTATGAGGCGTGGATGCAGAGCCTCTGCCAAAGATATAGACTTTTTAAGGTCGAGCATTATTTCAAACAAGCATCAAAAAGCTACAATTGTAATGACTTTTACACAACCATACAACAGAAATGACCTTGGATAAATATAGCCCCCCGTTGCTCTTTCAACACCTTCACATCAAGTCCAGCTTGTTCAGACAGCATTTGATTCTAGTAGAGATTTGATTTACCTCTGGAATAAAGGGGTCGGGTTTGGTTGTGCGATATGCTTGCACAGACTTCCAAATCGCACTACGGCGTTTCTGTACATTTTTTTTTTCAGGAGCTTTCAGGACAATATTTTTTTCTATCGTAAAAACAAATATCTTTAATGTAAATTCTGCACAAAGACTAATTATCATAGCAGCATACCCGTGATCAATAAAATCACTATGGAACTACCGTGCTTTGATTTCATATTTTGTATGTAAACAACATAATAGAATCACAATCAGCCATTTCCCCCAAAAAAATAAAATGCCCATTGTATCCGCAATTGCTAGTGCTGCAAAACACCTTTAAACTGTCATATTTCAGTATTTCATGATGAATCAAATATCGTATGAAATTCGCACTTTGTGTTCTTCTCAGCTTTACCATTGGCTGGTAACGTTATTACAACAATTTCCAATACAATAATTAAAAAAAAATCTTGCACAAAACCTGAAGGCATTGTTTGTTTACATCCTGAAGAAAATGGCTGATAGCGGCTAATTTTGTTTTTAAATTCAGCTCACCTGGTACGCTTTCAGTGCACGCTCACTCAGCAGTCATTGTCAATCCCAGTTATCATGTAGGATGCTACATGTATAACAAAATGTTCTCAAGTCATCCTCACCGTCTGTGTTGTCGTCTTATATGGGAAAACAGTCTCAAAGCATAATTTCATTGTACCATTGGACGTTCATGGTTGTACCTTGCTCCGTATGCCCATTTTTAGATTGGTAGACACGATGGATACGTTAAGTGAACGGCTGATTGATATGTATCATACTGGTGAGATTAGAAATGATGCACATTTCAAGATAGGAATGGCTTTGCTTCATGTAGCACTGGATCCAGAAATTTGGTTGTAAATCTCAAATGAATACATTTTATAACCATGTATTGAACAATATCTTCGTGGATTCTCACTCTGTATTCAGATATCTTCTTTTAACTCCAGTGAGTCAAAACCGCGTTAATTGTGCGAATTGCCTGCAAAGAGAGAATTGTTAAGAATGTCATTTAGTAAGTACATTAATAGCCTTAGCGCTTAATACCATGTTTGCACATTTAAGATTGGTCTTTACCATACATTCTTATACAGTAAGCGGGTTTTGTAGTATTTACGCGAGTTTTGATTGGTCCATGATAAGCCCCGCCCATAAACTATGAGACAGTCGTATACCCCCATATTTGGGCAATGATTTAAATACGCTAGCCTTTCCGAACTATAGATTGGTTTTGTTTTATCTTTCAGACATTGTCTAACATGTCTAAAGTCTGAAAGAACAGAGAATCACCTACATCCGGCTTAGTCACAAGGTCTATGGTACAAAAAAGAGGTGTTTAAACATTTTCTCCATAGGACCACACAGTAAAGCTCATGAAATGATGACAGCTTTTGAAATGGAGTGCACCCTCAAGTGTTGGACTCTGGTCAGGCCTACCAAAATGTGGTCACTTTCCCTGAATAGCATGTAAGAAAAGATTCGTGCATGTCGTGCCGGACTCATGACTCTGTCACTTAATTATTAAAATATTAACGCAAAATGCACCAAATTACCTTGTTTTAGACATGTATGATGTAGATGTAGATGAACTTTGCTATGGTCCTCGCTGGCTTTAGAAATTTGATTCATAAAGCTGGCTTTGACGCTAATTTGCTGCATGTGGGTGCTATGTTTAGGCTATGTTTGCCGGAATAACATTTACACTTTCATGACTTTCTTCAGGCACTGATTTTCACGCAGTGATTTAAAACTCTTCGCCAGGCCGTCTCAGTGCCATGACCGGTGGCCGGGGCCATGACTGCGATATTCGCTGCTCCAGGGATGTTCGTTAACTCTTCAACAAGGACTGATTCGATAGAAATACAATCGCAAAATTCCCAAACTCTTTATTTTATGGATACAGATGTCATTATTATTATTGTGTCTATGCGTTTGCATTTGTTGTTATTTCGATTCACAGCTGATTTCGTTGTTGTTGACTTAAGTTTTTGAAAGGGGCAAATCACATATTGTTGCGCGTAGTGACATTTTTGTGTGTAAATAGATTGTTCCACTTTGTTTACAGGGGTGGTACAAGCGGGTGAAGTCCTTTTGATCTAAAAACGATCTCACACAAAATATTTTATTTATACTTTTAGGAATAAAATGTTACAGCTGTTTAAGAATTACAATAAAATTCGCTCAAAGCGTGTTTCGCTATGAAAGACGGCCTGATAATGCATGGGTTGTACCATATTTTTTCGTCGTGAAAGCCCGCCTTCGGCGACCGTTCAAGACTCAAAATATGGTACAACCCATGCATTATCAGGCCGTCTTTCATAGCAAACACGCATTGAGCGTATTTTATTCTCTAAGTAATAAAAAGTTAGGGGAAAATGGTCCAATGAGAGTGATGGAAAAGGAACAAACCGCAGAGAACTCAAAGATTAAAGTACACACACCCTTCTCGTTTTTTTAGAGACCGCTAAAAAGAATCGTAGTCCCCTGGAGCCATGTGTCCGTGTGAAAGTAGTGTTGCTGCCCTGTTGCGTGTAAAATTATATGTGTCGTAATGTATATAATATTTAAGTCTTTTGATGTGAATTTTTAGAAAAGCTTCTCTGGCTTATTTTGGTACCATTTTACTAGATTATGTTTCATGCATGACTGTACAAGAGGCGATTAAGAAGGTAGGACGTGCCAAATGAAAGGAGGTGAAAACAAAAATCAATTTAACAGTATTTGAAACAATACATGGCGGTAGTACACAACATTTCAAGGAAAGACTTCCATATGTACCCCCTCGTATAAATTTACATGATACAAAATTTATTTTAATTTTGGCCTTGTTTCATCAAAAACGGAATAAACAGCTAAAATAATTAAATTTTATGTTGCATGTAAATATATGAGGGGGTACATATGGAAGTCTTGCCTCAACGTTGTTTTATTTGATATGTTTTCATTTGTTTTCAGACGATTTTTATGCCGATTCTTAAGTGCCAGAGAAACATTTTTGTAGAAACGAAAAAAAAAATGGCTACAAAAACACTACAAATCGATCTGCGATTCACTAAAAAGTTTTAATTTTTTAGCCTGTTTAGTTAAATATTAATTGTGACCAATTAACATGATTCTGTAATTAATTCAATATGGCCGCAAATGCAATAATCTGTGTGATCGTGATCTACTTTTGTCTGCAGATTGATATTATTTGGTATCTATCCTGATGTTTTGACAGTCAAATTCATTAAAACCATACGAAATCTTATCAATCCTGGAGCTGCAATGTTTGTGTATATCCCTGTAAGTCAATCTGCTCAGTTTACATATTATTATGTAATCAGAGTAATTGATACATGTAAGATGCAATCCAAGATAGTTGGGATTTTTGGAAATGCTCATCCAACTAAAAACCACAAAAATACATCTTTAGCCTAAAACGTGAATGAATTACTAACCGTTACTTACTGACATTTGCAGCCATATTGGACGCCCATCTAGGATGCCATCTGGCAGCCTACAATCACTTTGATTATCTTATATTTAAATTGCTCTGAATGAGGTTTTATTTGGTTTTCAAATTATTGAGAAAGAGATTCATAAAGCATTAACATAATACCAATTTACCATTCTAGGTCAAAAGTAGATACATTTCAGGTGCTTTATTGTTAGTGGACATATTAAATTTCTTAATTACATGTCTATTGAATCATGAACACAAAGGGTGATTTTGAATGGACAGGCACAACAATGACAACTTTTGAATTATTAATGGATGAGTTTTTAGTGTTTTGGTGGCCATTTTGAATTTTTGCATTTCTTTGAAAATTGCTCAAGTTTCTCGTCTGCCACCCGTCGGATTCAGATTCAGCAGGCAAAATGGTCTAGAAACCGTTGATTTTTATTTATGTAATATCAGATGTGGTCTGTAGCTTGGACTCTAGCCAGAGATTAATGACCCCATCCCACTTCGTACTCTTCATGAACTTTTTATACGGTCATATTTATGTCCCTTTGAATATGTTAATATATCGTCACCATTCATGCAAACAAACAAACAAATCGACATTTTTATAAAATTGTGATTTCGGGCGATTATTATATCTTTTCTACAGATATTGTTTGAAAATTCAATACAGATTTTGAGATATTGCTTGGAACTTTTATAATCAGGCAAGTCAACCTATAACTTCGATTACATACGTAGGTACATGTACGTATGTGGATACACACTTGGGAACCAACAATCATGGGATTGAATTAACATGTGAAATGCAGCTTTTAGAATTGCAAAAGAGTATATGTACCCCCTTTCGAAGTTCCACATGTAACAAATCGTTTTTCATTTTTGGACTTAGCGGGTATACCGAACTCTCAACTAAAGTGGACATAAAATGGGAAATTTTATTTTTCCGACATCGGGCTCATAGTTTGTTTGATCGCATCACACTATTATAAGTAACTTTACTTACTTGATTCCTCCAGTCTGAGGGCGATACCGTAACTTTACCACACATCGCTAATATAGCGAGTCTTGCAACTGTATGATGTTAATTCAATTTTGCCGCCCCTGGAAGTGCGGAAACAAGAGCAGGATACGTCTGCACTGTCCAAAATCTTACTATCGAATAGAGTCCAAGTGCATTCGCTGTTATTACCACATCACCGTATAGGATTCGTGCCTCAGCAATGGTCCAAAAAAAATCACAATGCATTATAGCGCGGGTATTCAAGCGTTTCAGTTCAGCATGTTTCCATGTTTGTTTGGACCGAGTGCTGGGGAACAAATCTAGTACGTGGCACTTCTCAGCAAGATTAATTGATGCAAGGTTAATTGTTTTCAAACAACTCACTCCTATTCATTCAACCTCTTTGTCATTAAGATTTCCGTTTCCGGCACGTCGGATTCTCAATAGTGTTTATAACACGGCAATGTTGAGAAGCTGTGACATGTTCGTAAATGAACTGTGCTCCAATCCTGAACACGTCAACCTGAAGTGTCTGCACGAACTTTGCTCTGAACCCCGTGTCAATGTGAGATGTCGTCAAAGACTGTGCCTCCTGAAGCCACAAAATTGTTTCCTTAGAACAACAATCAACGGTATACCGTCAACAGACGGTCTATTAGCTATATGTACAATAATTCGAGAAACACTGTTTATCGTCGTTTTTGATCGAAAAACATTGTTTAATTTCGAGCTGATTAACATAGTTTATCGCGAAAAACTATGTTTTATGTTTAGGGGTGAAAAATAACGTTTGCCGAAAAACAAACGTTTATCACCAAGAAACTGTGTTTTGAACTGGTATAAACTTGTTTTGATCAATTAAAGTTTATCAAAGCAAAAAAAGTGTTAAATAAACTGTTTTTGTTCAAAAAGCAACCTTTTTTGACTATGTAATATCAGAAATCAGGTTAAATATAAAATCAAAAAGCCATAATCGTCATAATTTTTGACCAGGTGGAGGGCAAACATAGTAAACTAAAAAACTCTCGTAATATCTTAAAGGATTGCTGCTGACAAATCGGTAAGAAGAAGCAAGCAAAATGGGCTTGAAGATTTCTACAAGAACAAAACAATTACTATAATGATTTTAGTTTTACTGAAGTTGGTGAAGATGGAGGTCCTTAAACTCCTTAATAAAGCCAATACAAATAAATCCACGGCAGGATCAATTGCCGGCTAAATTCTTGAAAGAGGCCAGCGCCTTTTATTGTAGCCCCACTCAATCATATTATTAATCTGAACCTATATTCGAAGAGTGCTCGAGTGGTGTGCCCATACTACAGAAAAAATTCTAAACAAACAGAAGCCCGGTTAATTATCGCCCTGTTTCTATATCAGGTGTATCTAAAAATTATGGAACGTATCATGTATAATCAATTGGAAGGGTATTTAAAAAATAAGTCCCTTCCTTATGATTTTCAGTCTGGATTCAGACCATCGTTCTCAACTGACGCATGCTTGATTCACACTGTCGGAAACACAAACAGGGAAAGGGAATGGGATAGAAATGTATTTTAAACTGGTATGTAGTTGTATTAGAGTCTTGTCAAACGGCGTCGACACGGTGGATCATAAAAATTTTGCTGGTAGGTTGAGAGCGATGGGGCTGTCCGACAATGCTGTTCAAATGGTTTTGTTATATCTATGGCAGATCCCAACTGGTTGATATAGACGGTAATTTATCCACCCCACGCCAAATCACCTGTGGGGTTCCGCAGGGGTCCATCTTAGGTTCCGCTGCTTTTTTAGTCTATGTCAACGACATGGAAGCTGCCTTAGGGTGTAAAGTGTTGCTTTATGTTGAGGATTCAGCTTTGATGGTTTCACATAAGGATGTAGGTTTCATCCAGGAAAACTCATTTTTGAACTCAAGTCGAGTAAGTGAATGGCTTACTGATAACACACTCTCTCTCCATTTCTTCGGGAAAACTGAGTCGATCCTGTTTGGTTCCAAGCGGAAGCTTAAAGAAACATCAGACGCGTATGGTCACCCACATGCGAATGGAACTTATTACTCCAGTACAGCGATAAAATATCTTGGTTTGGATTTAGACCAGAGTTATCAGGTGAATAACTTACTCCAAAGTATCAAAAAGTTCACACCGTTTTAAATAGAAAGAGTAAATTTCTCAATATCCATTACCAAAAAAACTTTTGATTACTGCTCTAAAACAATGTCATTACGACTATGGGTGTAGTGTTGGTATTATGATACGGATTCGTGCCCAGATATTGTTGAAATTCTCATTGAAAATGTTGGTATTGGTGAACGACAATGTGTGCAAAGTTTTAATTTTTATCCAAAAAGGGCGTTTTAGAGATATGTCACGTAATGGTGTTTCAAATTCATAGACTTTGTACAGGGGCAGATTGGGGCAGTATAGAAAATGACCAAATGGGGCAATTTTTGTGAAAAAAACTACCATTTTATTCAATTATTCTCAAGTAATGATGAGTGATAAGATTGGTGTTTGTTTTATGGTTAAAGAAATATAAAAAATACTACAATTTTTACTTGTATGTGTGCTCATAAAACCAAAGAACTGGTGGTGCAACACACTGGTTTGTTGAGTTTTCTAGAAATACGAAGATCCACTTTTCATAATTTTCTAGAAGAAACTACAAATTCCTTGGGTGAAAAGGTGTCATATGAAAGGAAATCATTAGAAAATTCTCCGTTAGATTTTGCAGATTGAGTGTTTCATTTGAAATAATAGGTGGTTTTAATTTTCCTAAATTATTTTCCCTAAAATATTTTTTCTAAAGAATTAAACATTGTGATTCCAAAAAGCTACGTGGATTTTAGGTCTTTGTTTGTTCACACATCCCTAAGTTTCAGCTTAAAACACCTTCCCTTTAGATGGGAACAATTATTTTTGTAAAAATTAGGGAATTTTAAAAAAACTAATAAAAACACTAAAAAAAATCACGCAGTCTCGAAAATACAAAAAAAAAATTGTGGAGGATGGGGTCAATCCTACCAAAAACCAAGTGGAACTAAATTGATTCAGGGGTTTGATTTTATGGTCATTTTTCTGTAAGGACCATTTTAGCCGATGATTCCACCTTAAGACTAGACTTCAGACAGCACAAAATAAGGTTATTAGAAGTGTTACTGGATCTTCACCTTCGTGCTCCATGTTGGAGCTCGGGAGTAATCTGAACTGGTTACATGTTGACCTCAGAGTTTCTCAGATTAAAATTTGTCATATTTTTCGGATATTGCATGATGACTAGTACAAGATATTGAAATACTAGTCTCATCATAACACCTGGTCTGGTAAAGCTGTTCCTCTTCAAACCATCGTATGGGTCACTGGTCATAACATATTGTGCAGCAATTAAGACACTGGAACTCCCTTCCCTCAGAATTCAACAAGTGTCATCGAAACCTCTCTTTAAAAAGAGGGCAAAATCACTTTGCTCACGAAATTTAAAATAGTGCGGATTCAGTTTTGTAAGTTAAATGTTTTTATTTTTTGCTTTTTTTAAGTTTTTTATTTTTTTCTTTTTTTAATTTGCTATTATTTTATTATTTAAGTATATTTTCATAATTTTTAATATATGTACAATATGTAGGTTGGGTTTTCTGAAGCAGATGAAGAGAGATAACTGAGAACTCTCCCAAGGCACTAAAACATGTTAAACCCAACAGCTTCCGGGGTCTCCACCCCTGGACTCCGCCGGCGCAAGGGGCAGTATAGTTATCTGCCTTCGAGATAATGAGATATCTTGAGAGCTCTCGAAGGCACTGAAAACATATTAAAACCAAGAGCTTCCGGGGCCTTCGCCCCCTGGACCCCCCCCCCCCACCTCAGGGGCAAGTATAGATCATTGGCTTCATGATAATGAGATAAAGGAGAAGCTCTCCGAAGGCATTCAAACATCTAAAAACCCCACAGCTTCCGGTGGGATCCGCCCCTGGACTTCCTCCAGGGGCAGTATAGGGCCCTTGCACGGAAGGTAAAATTATATTGAATGGACGTTGTTTGCCTCCAGATCATCAAGGATGCGAAGCAAACAATGCATGCACATGGTTCCCTGAACATTCAGCTAGTTCTACGGTGATTCCTTTGTTTCTCTGAATGCTTGGGTTGTTCTGGAGGCAGGTCTGGCAAGGTAACCTATGGCCTGCCGTTGCAAGCGCCCTATAGTTCATTGCTTCAAGAAAATGAAGATACCTGAGAGCCTCTCGAAGACAACTCAAACATGCCTAAAAATCCCCGAGAGCTTCCGGTGGATTCGCCCCCTGGACCCTCGTAAGGAGCTTTGCCCGGGACCACATTAGGGGCCATAAGGCGAGCCCCTGGATCTCACCTGTTTTTGCTCATGCTACGAGCTGGGGGGGGGGGGTGCCACGGGGGGTTTTTAACTTCTTGCCCCGGGCGCCACATCCACTAGCTACGCCACTGGGTTAGCTTTAGGGCTGAGATATTCCATGAGGAGAAAACAACTGAAACGAATTTTCATCTCGCCCATTTGTTGTACGAACGATATGGGAACAGTATTGTGAACCCTTTACATGAGCGCTAGATGGCTGAACACGAAAAATAACCCGTTTTCGCGTTCCCCGCTCGCTTCCTTTTTTGATTCCCTCAATTGCTTTGAATTTGTTAAAAAAATTCAGCCATTACTTTAATTTCCTATAGGTTTGCTAATGTACCTCAAGTATTTAAATCAGACAGGTTGAGATACTAGAGGGTATGCCTACGCACGTATAAAATAAATAAATGCCGCTTCTTTTTTCATCAGGCAGTAGAGCCATGCACTGTATGCTTAAATGTGGATATATTTTCACCGATTTTAGGATAAAGGCAAAAAACAAGAAAGGTGCCGTTGGCGAAATTTGTAGGCATTAGTCGGTATCCCTCCCGAATGGAATCACATTCGTCGATATGGAAAAACAAATCTATATTTTCTCAGCAATATCTCAAATTAATTAGGCCTATATTAATGATTGGGACTTGGTATAATGAAGAACACGCATTGTATCGTGAA
The DNA here is from genome assembly GCA_023653785.1 of Ophioderma brevispina. NCBI lineage: Eukaryota > Metazoa > Echinodermata > Ophiuroidea > Amphilepidida > Ophiodermatidae > Ophioderma > Ophioderma brevispina. The sequence goes on along the minus strand of JAMKCH010021711.1, from coordinate 5,201 downwards.
CTTTGTGATATTGCGCAAACAAACATTTGTGATAACGGCATACTCAAAACTGAGCTATTGATTGAGTTTTATTGATTGGCTAGTGAACCTACTGAAGCTATGACAACCCTTTTGAAGTGTGAACATTGTCTTTAGAATCCAATACTCAATCGTGTTTTTTCAAAAATAAATCAGTCAGTTCACTTTCATTAACAGACTTAGGCCTATCAAATCGCTCAAATTACCCACAATGTAAAACCAACCAAATTAAACCAAACCATCAGACACTTCCTTATTGATTCCCAAGAAAATTTGATTATGTAGACAGAAAAGCAACAGAAACCACAAGTAAACAAATAAAATTCCCTTTAAAAAGGAAAGGGGCGCCCCAAGGAGTGAGTCTTGTGGGTGTTCTATGTGGTTGGGAAATCTTTATGTAAGAAAGAAACGGTAGACACTATATCAGATTGAATTTGTGAAGTTTTATTGCAACTTGCTTAGCACAAAGTTTTGAAATAAGTATAAAATATATATAATCGCAAATACAAGAATATGTTGATACAGTTTAGTTGTGGTGAACCTTATCAGGACGTAACCTGTCGCATTATTAAACTTTGGGGGGGGGGTCACCACCTTTAGGGGTGCCTGTCTTACTACGACCACAGGGTTTCCTTTGCAACTAGCACCAGGGCCCTTTTACTAGCTGCCCCAAAGTCCCAAGGTCTTTTTCTTGCATTCGAACTATCCACGACCCCTTTCACAACTGATTGGGAGCCCTTCCCAGCGTCCCGAGCGTCTTCCCAACTCACAGATCCCCCTTCTCATCGACAAAGAGTGGCCCTTTCCCACTAACGCAGTTTCCTCCCTTCAACTACACCAGGGCAACCATTTCCTACATTCCTCACACCTTATCCTTTTTTTATCTTGCATATGTACAATTCCCAACTACTTACAATCCCAACTACCCATGGTCCTTTTTTGGTATTACAATTGATTCCCGTCATGCGCTCTATATATATTGGGGCAGAAGCGCTTGACGGAATATAAATGGCAATACCTCATTTGCATACCATGACCTCTACCAGATTTCCTCTCACCTCCCAGAGTTCCTTCCAAACCACCCCGGGGTTCTTCTTTCCCGAACAACGCCAGGGTTTCCACATATACAAGGTGTTTGCCAATCACACCTTCCACCAACACAACCCATCCAATTCAGGTTATCATTTTCACCAATTGAAAATTGAAAAATTAACTTGAAAAAAAAACACAATATCTTTTACTTATTTTTATAAAATTGAGTGTATTTTTGTTTTTTGATCATGTCATTCTTTTTTATATTTGTTAAATCTTATTTTATTTGGGTCCTATTTGCACATTTCCTATTTTATTTTATAATTGTTTAAAAACTTTTGCTTCGTATTTTCTTCTTTAATGATTTCGTCTTTTTTTTCATTTTTAATAGTCGGGTTTATTCGTTCCATTAATTGGTTATTATTTTTAAGTTTTAATATTTTGCTCCATTTAAATGCTTATTTTATTGGTTTTTTTTTTAAAAAATCTTAAAAATTCGTATTTTGATTATTTCTTTTTAAACTTTAATTACTTACTAACGTTGTTCGTATTTATTGCTCGTTTCGCTTAGTTATTATTATTATTGCTGTTTATTTTAATTAGTTTTTTAATAATACCACGCCACATCTTTCCTGAACAACTCCTGCTTGTGCCTATTATTTCAACGTGATTTTGTGTATTTTTAGTGCATTTTGTTTTTTATTAATTTTTTCATTTAATTTTTGTTTCTTACTTTGTTATTTAGGCCAATGGAATTTGATATTTAGTTTTCCGTTACACGCCCACCCTGAACTTTTCATTTTTGTCAAAACTTTTTTCATTATTTCGGTTAAAGTCATATTTTCGGAAATCTTAAATACAGATCATAACGTCAGCTTTCTCATAATATCAAGGCATGTCGTCTTGATCATTTTAACATATTTTTGTGGCGGAGGGGGTTTACTTAGTGGTAATAATGAAAAATTTAGAGTTCCCTACCAATGCTCCTGATCATACTCTACGATCGAGCTTACAATAGTCATCTTAAAAATTGATTTTTTTTAAAGAAATATTGCTTAAAAGTCTAACTGTTATAAAGTCTGATGTTAGATATAGAATTTAGGTTTAGACACCATCTTATACCATGACGTAACCTTTATATGAAATCTGAAAATAATGAATAAGAAATATGACCTCCTCCTTTTTCAAACAGTCAACCGTAAATAACAATCCAATTCCATTGGCCTTATAATTTTTGTTTTATTTAATCTGCTTATATTATTTTATGCATTTTTCAATTAAGTTTAATTTAATATTGTTTTTCTTTTAAATTTTTTTTTGTTTCCGTCCCTTTCTTTATTTATTTGTCTGTTGCGTTTCTATTTTCCTCATTGTTATCATTGTTAATTCTTTTGAATTTTTATTTTTGTATTTCCTTTATATTTAAATTTATTTTCTTTTGTTTCCATTGTAATTTTGTTTTATTATTCTTAGTTTTATTAAAAAAGAAAAAATTTTATTATTTTAAAGATTTTTATTTTATTAGTTCATTTTTATTTTAGTACGTTGTTTATTGGTGTATATTTCATTTAGTTCATTTGTATTATTTTTCACTTCTTTTTGTCATTACTTTTTGTTATTAATTAATTTGCTTATATTATTTTATGTATTTTTAATAATTTTAATTAATAATTATTTTTCTTTTAAAATCTTATCTGTTCTTTGTTTTTTCTTTTCTATTTGTATTTAGCGTGTTCCCTTTTTTCACTCATTGATCAATTGTTATTCCTTTGAATTTTTTATTTTGTATTTTATATATGTTTACATTTATTCTTTTGTTTCCGTTGTAAATTTTGTTTCATTATTATTTTTCATTTTTGGCCTACTATTCCCAACTTCGTGATTCATTTAAGCTGTGTAGGTTGTTACATAAAAGAACAAAACAGGGAAAAGGGAGAAAAAGCAGAATCAACGGCACATCTTTGCCTGGTAACAAACAGTTCAAACAAGAACAACTAAATAACAACACTGACAATCAAATCTTCTTGACCGATTTCGAACTAAGGACCCCGGGGGGAAAATTATAGTGTGTCGGTACCTTAAACCGCTGCGCTACATAGCAATTTGCTATTTAGAGTGAACTGCTCAATTGTTCACAAGTGATGGAAGACAAATCGCGAGGTCACGCTTGACATGACCCAATATGGCGTGGTAGGTGGAGGACACCATTATACAGGTTTTAATAAACGTTAAAAATATTCCTTAAATTCGCAGGAAAACGGAGACTTCTTCTTGATTAAATCTCTGACGAAAGAAATTAATTTTTAGGTCATCCGGTAGGTATCTTGAGCAACTCCCTCATATATTTTCACCATTTGGGGGAACATCCGCTCTATAATCTACATATATCAGGATGTAACGTAGAAATCCCAATTTGGCTACAGTTTCCTACGGCGGTTCGGAAAGTGTGTATCACTGTGTCACAGACTGCGCAAGATATTATATGAGTACTGGCGCGAGCTGATTAACGTTAATCTCCGGAAAACAAAGGGGTTTCTATGGAGATTTTTGCATCAAGGGTCCGTTACTGATGATTTGTTTTGAATATGTATCGTAATGGGGGCTTGACCATATAGAACCTAGCGAGAAAATTGAACGTTTTTTTGTCGGGTACGTTCGGTGTTCGCAACACGGAAAAGGAAGGCACACCGCTACGGGTCGCATCCCTTACCCTTACCGGGCCGCCGTAACGGTTTCCAAAGGGCCAAGCTAATCGGTGCGCCCTCGGCGCCCCTAAAAGAGGAACCTCTGATAATAGGCCAAAATGGACAAATGAAGTAGGCAGAATTAAGAAATAAAACGCAGTAGCAGGCCCTCAGACCCATGATTACGGACCAAAGGTTGCACACCTCTAATTAACTGCCTATACTACCATGTAAAACGCACCGTCAGTAACTCCTCATTTCTTCACTATCGTGCGACTGGTACCTTAAATGTCAGTTGTTCTCAAAAGATCTAGGTATTGACAGTCTGCCAAGCATGGAAATTGCAAGGGTTGACCAGCTCCCTGGTGAGATATCGGCACACGATGACAGCACCCCCGGAAAATGCATAAATTGCATAGAATCACAGGCCATTTTGCCCTGTAGAGAGAGATAAGTACTCAGCCTAAAAAAAAAATTAATAAAGTAATCAACACTCCGGATTTACACATGCACCTCTAAGTAAAAACCCTAGAACGTACATCTAGATCAAAATTACAGTCATTTTGGCCAAATCCGAGCCTTTTTTTGGAGTCAACTTAGAGATGTGGCCCACTGTCACTAATTTTAACAATGTCGGGCAGTAGGGTTGGGGTAATTAGAGGTGTGAAATCAGAATGACAAGAACTCAAGCCAACATTTCTCTTGTTAGAAGAACAGTTGTGGTAGATCCAAAGTTGAGCGTTTGGTAAATCACGGTGACAGGAATCTCGAAGTCTTTCTTTAATAGAAAACACGGCAAGATCTATTTGTTTTCCTTTTAAGATGTGCTATGAAGCCAAGTGTATTCGTGTTACATTATGTGTCACAACACAAATAAGCTTGGCTAATTAATAAAATAAGTTGTAAATAGAAAAGTTAAAAGAATTCACGTGTCCAATCTCTTCTGTTGGTTTATTATTAACTTGAAATTGCGGCAACTGATACAAATTTATCTATAATTGATTGATTTACAAAAATCTAATTGTGCACAAGGCAAATATAACAGATCTAGGTTGCAACCTTTTACACTTATAGTTTTTGACAACGTCCAAAATATTCTAATTATTGCAATGGAACCATAATTTCAAATTCAAGATTTGATGAATTTAAATATACACACCATGAAGTCCACACACCATGAAAATATGATTATATATCAATAGAAAACTTTTGATATAAATAAAACTAGAAACATAAGTTTTATTTCCAAACTGCTACAGGTAAGTCACAATTACACAGAAAAGATTATTTTCCTAGACTTCCCTATAAAACAAAATGAAAGTCTTCAAATTGGGCGCTATGCCTGTGACGTCATTAAAGTAACCGATCAATAGATCATGTACTAAACGCACGCACAACTGGTTTGGAAATCAGTTTCAAAGGTCTTTCATCTTCAACCAAAATGAGTGAAAGTACAAGTCTGAGTCC
>JAMKCH010021710.1:0-20394 GCA_023653785.1 Ophioderma brevispina | reverse complement strand
CCCTCTAAAAACATATATCATCAATGAATGACCACCAAATCACAAAAAAAATCCTAAACATTCTGGAACAGGTTGATGAACTCCATCCATAACTCACCCAAATTGACTTTAACAACATAAACTCATCATGAACTCCATTCATACCCACTAACAAATAACCTCTATTAACTCATTAAATGGCTCAATTTGACAAACTCACCAAACCATATCAAAAAACTCTAAACATAACACGTATGAAACTCCATAACTCACCAAAAATACTCCATTCCTAAACTCACCAAAATAACTCTAAGGAACATACTCTCATCAATGACTCCCATTCATTGACTCACTAACACAAAAACAAAATAAAAAATTAAAAAAAAAAAAAAATAACGATTAAAACTCAGTTAACGCTCCATTTATAACTCACCAAAACATAAAAAAAACTCTAAAACAACTCATCGATCAACTCCAACACTCACCAAAAATAAATCTAAAAACTCTGAACTCCATTTCCTAACTCACCAAAAACCTCTAAGAAATAACTCATCAATGAACTCAATCCATTAACGTGCCAAAACAGCAAAAACACCCTAACACAAGGACATAAATGAACTCCATAACTTTTTGAAAATTGCATAAGCCCCTTTAATTCAATTTGAAGGTGTTTTTGCCTCAATAGATGCCCAAAGTAATTCAATAAAAAAAATCAATTTTTTCTCAAAAAAATTAATTCACCAACAAATAACTCCGTCTAAAAACAACGCATTTTATGAACTTCATCCATATTTCAACCAACATAACAAAAAAACTCTAAAACAACTCATCAAACTCCCATTAAGTAAAGGTTGCAACGAGGAATTTCACATATCAGGGTCCTAAAAAATCAAAAGTACTGATTTTTTGCCCCTGATGCAAAGTTCCCGTCCAAAAAATCCCCCCATCTGAAAGGGTAAAGCTGTTGAAAATGATTCTTTGGTACAAAAAATGTGAAATTTTCTAATTTCGTCTAGGAGCAATTACGAAAATCAGCTTGTTTATATTGAATTAGCCAAAACAAAATCACCCTTTTTTTCTCTTTCAATAATTTCTTGTAGCCAAATACAAGATAAGAAATCTATGGAGGGTCTAAGTTCTATGAAATTACTATTATGATTGCAAGGTTTGGGGCCTCAAAATCTCTTTTGCATATTGCCCTTTAATTGGTAAGCTTAACCCTTGAGGGCGCTCTCCTCAAATGATAGCGAAAAATCCATTTCACATTTAAAAAACAGTTTTTTCCAGAAAAATATTGGAAATCCAATGCTTTGACATATGGGATGATATTTGGATGAAGTTTCTTGATGAAATTACTTAATGCCCTTTTCATTCAATTTCAAACTTAACCCTGAGGGTGCCCTCCTCAAATGATGAACAGAATTTCTTATAGCGCCGCAGGCGCTAGAAGGGCCCGTGCCTGCGCGTTTGGGCACGCAGTGAGATGAGGATCTGGCTTGTTATTTTCGAAACGTTTACAGAGCGCCACGCAGGGCGCTTAAGAGAACGCACGTCGCTAAATTCATCATGCGCGTTTCAAGGGTTGTACGCGATGCATTTGAGCGGTGACGCACACATACCCTGAAGATGATAAAGAGCTAAAGGAAATAAACAAAGGAGACAGGAAGAAGAAACTTGGGAAGAAAATGCAAACAGTAAACGGGAAGGGGGAGGGGAAAGAAAAAAAAAGAGGAGAACGGTTGCATAACACACTGGTATCAATTACACACGCTTGGAAACCCGTTTGAGACATAACGTTTGTCTTTGAGACATGACAGTGTCTCGTTAGCCAGAAGACGCTCAAACAAATCACGCACAAGCCTTTTTTCGTAAGGGAAGGGTGGTATCATCTACGGCCTAGGGGGAATGGAGGGGTTGAAGGCTAGATACGAAAAAGAAATCAGTAGGCGGAGAGGGGGTATGAACGTTTCAACAGGGAGAGGGAGAAACATGAAATTTACATTGGATAATTATATAAGTAAGGGGAGCTTAGATTAGGGGGATAATTTTGAACGGAAAAGCAAAAGCGAAGGGAGAACGTGTCATTTCATTTTTCGCCCATAAAAAGTTGAAATGCTCAAAATCCCACTGCTATAGCTATAAGACTTTGTTTTGAAATTGAGCGGGATTTGAAACAGTCATTTTGAACTCGTGTTGTAAGACGAAGACACCTTTGTGATTAAGGTGTTTTTTTGTCTTTCTTTGAATTAATATTGTTGAAGAGGGGATATAGCCAAGACCATCGCAGTTTACAGTGTAGATGACAAGAAAGTCTACGTTGTAACTCATTACCTGGGATGCAGAGATGCATGCGGAGCTCATAGGATTACAATAAGCAAAATAAATAATAGTCAATAGAATAATAAAACAAATGAAGGGCCCTATTTTATGTAGTAGTTAGTAAATATAGGGAAAATGTTTAAGATTCAAAAACCACGGTTTTGTCTTTGAAACGGTTATTTTTCAACTTTTTGTTTTGGAGAAGATTTTGCCACTAAAAATATAACTTGCCTGCTGTCCTTATAAAAAAAAACCGGACCATGATATAGAAGAAGGCTTGGGTTTCGGTCGGCATTTACTAAATTATCTTTTTATTACAAACAAGAGAAGACATTTCGTTTTATTCACTTCCGTTTTCTTTTTTAAACTGTCAAGTACGCGTTCCTTAAAACTAGTTTAAAATTTAATATTATGTAACTTTTCAATTTCTTTGTTATTAATTCCCGATACACCCTTTACCTTCCCGTGATACAGGGGGTAGTTCTCTTCACTTCCACTTGAAAAAATGCAGAAAAACAGGGAGGGCCGCCTATCTTCAATTTGGTATTGTACCCCTTGGGTCCACCTCAATCAGATGACTCTCACTACGCCCTCCTACCATTGCCCAGTTTCAAATCCTTTGTATGATGTGATCGTCATTGGGGAAATTGATCCCCATAAATCTATCCCTAATGTGTTACTAAAATGAAACAAACAAAAACCAAAAACAAAAGCCAATTAATTCCTTAATCGAAAATGCATCCACTATCAGTCGATTTTGCTAAACATCTGAAAAATAAAAAAAATCATTAAAAAATCAGATTTTGCATGTATGTAACAAGTCATGTATCCTAACATAATGCAAATGATAAAGACTTGCTATCAAAATCAAAAGCAAACCAAAATAAGAACAAAATAGGATATTCTAGTCATTACTGTCCGTACGGACAATTATTAGAACGCGTGAATGAATGGAAATTCATATCTTTGAACACTTGCCGTTTTTCCCTTTCTGTCAATTATTCAGTTGGAAAAGTAGGCCTAACTTAGGAGAATTCTACTAACATATCCGTCACTTTTAATTTCCCTGTAACTTCATTATTTTGACTCTTTCACATCACTGTTCTTTAAAGAAATAAAAACAAACTTCGGATATGACCCAACAGAAAAAAGGAGAAAATTTAGCGTTTCCTTGTTTGTATTGACTGAAAACTAATCTGTAACACATGGGTGCGCATCAGTCACGTCGCGTTTTTAATCATCGCTAACGTAGCAACAGCGCACGCGAACATTACGCCAAGTGACCCTACGCGTCAGCTCATGAATATTCATTGGAGTAAATTTTTCCTCCAGCTCAATCCGGGGGTATAGGAGGGGCTCAGTTGCGCAACAGGCTTCGTGCTTCGTTCGATTTGGCTTCGGGCCTATATAGTACATTGTTAATACTTTACTTACAAAAAATTATGAAATGTGGAAAAAAGTCACAGACTACACGGGTCCGCATGTAGTCACACACCTACAAACATGACAGCCGAGAGACGGGCTACCGACATAGACACCCATGCACAGACCACACTCATGCACACACCACAGAGCCACCCACACAGGAAAAGGGTTAGTTGGCTCGGGAAATTCCAGCCAGTTTTTTTTTAGAATTGAGAAGAATGATTTTACTGGGGTAAGGATATTATATACTATCTGACTGACCAGAATAATTATTTGAGCAGTCACTTAGTGTCAATCAAATTTGATTGGGTGCATGCACTGGGCTTCTCATGGAAAAAACACAAAGTTACATTCTGAGGAAAGATAAACCATTTTTCAAATACTCAATGTGCAGAAATTTTACATTATAGTCCATTGAAAAACTATGTACTAGCATAATTACAAAATGGCGCATGCTGACCAAAGGTGGGTGAGCCTCGGAAATACCCAACAACATGGAATAACGTCCTTGCAAGGTAATTAACCCTAATTAGTGCTAAACAAACACATTGCAAGCACCTGACCGCTGCAAGGACAAGTGATAAGGGGAAGGCTTGCCAGAGGCCTACTGTGATTGACTTTGCTATTCCCAACTATCTTTCATGGCCATTTACAATGCACACACCAAAAAGGAGCTGATCCGTCACAACCAAATCAATTCAACTATCAAACTATTGTTTGTTTAGACCGAACTTGGCTTCACATTCATTCACAACCTTATTGTCACCAAACGAAACGCTGCATTTAGTTCCCACGTCATCCAACCACATGCGAAATTTCAAGACAATACGATTAAGAATAAACACGCATTTAACAAAAAAACATTGCTTCAAACCCCAGTACTTATAGACACGATCTTGGTGGGTCTAAAAATATCAACCTGCTTGTGAGTCGGGCATACAAACATAATCGTTCTCCCTGGTTAACAGTTCAAGATGGTATTACCTGTATTAATACCCGGGGAGTGGGGCGACATGTTCAGGTGGGATATTAGCGTGAACATGACTTACAAATGCAACCCTACAAAATATTTCACACCACTAAAAAACCACACCCAAACAAGTATTTTTGGTCTGTTTTGGCTACACTAAGAAGATTTTTTGTCACTTTTTGCTACCCACGCGAAACAGTCACCACTGCATTGGTGTCATTATATACCTTTATTATATGGCTTTGCTTTACAATATTTTTGGATCTCTTTGATCTCTGCTGATTTGAGTATCAAATCCCTCTAAACACATCACAATTTCTCAGGTTTAGAAAAACACTCTTTTTTTCATCATTTTGGCTGTTTTGACACCCTAATCAAATTACAAATTGAAAAAAACAAAACATTTAGAAAAAAAAAACGAGACCCTTTTATGGTCTTCTTGTTCACAGCATCATATCCACCTTTGAATACAAGTGCCCCCCCCCCCCCCCCCCCGGATTATACCGCAGTTTGGGTGGGAGTGTGTGTGTTGTTTGGGGTGTGTGGTTTGGGGTAGTGTGCGAACCTCACCCGACAATGAAGGCACTATTATAGAAAGTTATGGCAAATTGTTGAACTTTTTGCCATTTCCACACCGCTTTAAATTCCCAGGGGATCATCTTAGGGCACTGGATGACATGAATAGTATCATTTTGTGGCATAGCTCTGTAAATACGTATGGATGGAAGATATCGTTAATTACAGCAAATTTTAATTTTTGGTCAATTTCCTCCACCACAAAAAATGGGCTGGGATATTGGAACCCCGGATAGCGCCACCCCTGGATATGCTCATGCGTTTAATGAACTTCTTACATTACGATACACCATATGTCAAAATACCACAATACACTATGATACTGATTGTCATTGAATACCCCAACGGTCTTGGAAAGAGCACTTTTGAAGGGGCATTTCTGACCCACACGTTGTCCCCCATCGTGCTAAAAAAAAATTAGATTTCTTATCATCTGAACCATTTGCGTTAGATCTGTAACACCTACTCTTTACGTGAAATTTGTGATGTTGCCTGTAAATTCGCAATTTTATATTTTTCTTCTTCCTTTTTAGGACCATAGGGAACAAGCATTGCTAAAAAAAAACCGCAAGAACGGAATCAACTAAATTTTGAATAACCTTTTAAGATATCTAGTTATCAATGATAAAACAGAAGGTGCTGAAATCACAAAATGTGCCTTTACGCATTTCAAACAATGACTTCCACCTGTTACTTTACTAATTCAATGTCAGAACAATGACCTCAATACCTTTTGACCAATTCCCTTAGATCCTGCATGACCCACAGAACCAAAAGGATAATTGTGAGCATGGGCATGGCAGTCATTTTTATTGATATATTAAATGACCTCTAGATGACCTTTGATCTCTCAACACTCCAAAACCTATTCTGTATGAATAGTTCTGGTAAGTTCTCATATAGACCGTCCCAAGTACTGCATATAAGATTTTTATTATTCAGGTGGGCAGGGTTTACTTGATAGTTCACCTAATTTACTTGTTGGAGTCTGCCACTGCCAGATTAAACTTTCCAATCAAAACAGTTAATGCCCCCAAATTTCCATTTTAATATTTTAGCAACAAAATTTCATAGTTTCTGGGAAAATCGGGTTCCCTCGGGGACAAGGCTTTAGTGCTCTGACCATGGAAATTTACTCTTTCAATTATTTTTAACAGTGATTAACTACCAATCCATGGACCCTCACAAAGCATTTCTTCAAATCAATGACCAAAATATAATTTCAGGGTGAAAACAATGTATGTGAAAATGTACAAAGGCAGTGGATGTTTGATAGGCTTTTACGTGACTTCCTTGACTTGTTTGAACCATACTTTCTTATCCCATAGAATATTTAGTATTTTTCATTGTGCTTAACGAAACATTGCATGTTTTCTCTCATCGGGCCATTGAGACAGCAGCCAAGTTAAAGGGGGATGGCCCCGATTTAAGGATAGGACGTTTCATCTCTGATAGAAGGGCCTTCACGCCAAAACCCCATCTGTAAAGTTTTTGCGCCGATATGTCAATCCGTTTTGAGCGAGAGCTAAAAATGTGATTTTGTAAGCCCCATAGAGTATGGCAATTAATATTGGTCGACCAGAATGGGCCACATTTTCCGCTTATAACTTCCAACGCAAACATCCTGTGGGTGGCTCTAGATTTCACAGGGTAATGAAAATAGTAGCTTTCTTCTGATACCAAAATGTTGACCACTGTCCGGTAAAATCTGGGCTTCTGGGGACGAGGTAATTAGCGATCGGACCATTGACCGTTTCAAAACTGTACGTTTTATGTTTTTCTTTTTTGTCCATCCATCATTCAAAATGTTCTTGGGGGATTTTCTGTAACCACTCAGTGCAAAACAGAGAAATTTGTATCCTCAGAAAATCTCCTTGTTCCCCTTTAAAATCCTTCATCTACCATTTTCACTTATTTTGATCAGTCGGGCGGACAAATCTGTGTGTATGGTGGTTCTTCGGAGAGTAATTTTGACCTTTGTGACCCTTGTGTGAACTTTGACCCCATTTTATTGAAATGTTAATCTTTTGATCACCTTTCCCTCATAGTATTGACCTTCTACTTGCAGAACTGCATCTGGGCCAAACTTTATGACATGTACACACTTGGACCTCTATGACCCTTTTGAACCAGGTCGCTTATTTGGGGGTATGGGTTGAAAGCTCGACAACCCCCCTCCCCCAAAATTCCACAAAGTAAAGGTTCACCTCTTGCAGATTTGTTTTTGATAAGGTCCATATACCAGAAAGTTCGCACTTTGTTTATTTGTTGATGAATTGTTCAAGAAGTCCATAAAATAGTATGACCAATTTTTGCGGGGGGTTTAGGTCACTCAATATCTCAAATATTTCCACCATTTTTGGAAGACCACAGCCTCTTAAAAAATCATGCCTACGGTACCTGCTTTTGATAACCACATTAAAAGGTGCAACGAGCAGATTTACATATCAGGGTCCCTAAAAAATCGAAAGTGCTGATTTTTGACTTTAAAGCTTTCATAAAAAATTAATCCCCTGAAAGGCTTAGCTGAGAAATGATTGCTTGGTTCAGAAATTCTCAATTTCGCGATAGGAGCCAATACAAAATCACCTATTTTTTTTATATTGAAATATAAGCAAATCTGAATCCCTTTTTCTCTTTTACACACCTCTAATGCACACAAATGCAAAGCATTATATAATACCTCCACATGTATTGATCGCTACTCTCGATCACTTGATCACAGTAAGGGTTTAAGCTTTCTGTAGCAATACGGTTGAAATCGATTGAGTGTCCCTATTTCGATATTATCCTGAATTACTATTGCTCTGACAAACAATATTTGGTGCCTCAAAAATCTCGCGTTGCACCACCGTTAAATATGCTTACAATGCTTCGTCCACTTTTTTTCATGGATTTTGAATGCAAGTCGGGTGGAGGGAGTGTGTGGTGTTCCATTGGGGTCTTCAGATATTTCGAATCTGTGACCCTTGTGACCGTTCACCCCATTTTATATGAATGTTAATATTGAATCATTCCACATATTGTGCCTCACCACTTCCACTTGGTTCAGACCACTTCTTGATCATTCAAGACTCCCATACATACACACTACCTCTAATGCCCCCATATTGACTATCTGACATTTTATATTCAAATATGCTTAAATTTAACTTGCCTAAGTTCCAATGGACTTTGATGCACTTGGCTCCTTGAGTAATGGTTGCTTTGGAGTCTTGGACTGTCAAAATATCTCGCACAGATTTTGTTATTTACCAGACTAACTACCATTCCCCCAAACATGTGATTTAGTGTATGTGCGAGAAGAACAAAACCTTAGGCATCAATATTAGTGACTGCAATGTTTCAATTGAATAACAACGCCTGTCTCCCCCCATCCATTAATACTAAGCCTGTCATCCATTAATAGTCATCCTGTCCATCCAACGGGACCATTTTTGGAACACTATTAATAACTTTATTCCTGTTTAAGAAACACCTTGCTACCTAGATGTCTATCACACTGAACCATTTTAAAACACAAAAACCTTTTACTTTTAAAGTAGAATTAAATAGTAAAACTAGTCAATATACCAAGCAAACCATCAAAATATTTGGTCGAAGTGTTTTAAACAAGAAGTACACATGCATATTAAGATGCCTGCCACAAACTGATTCTCTGTTAAAGGGGGATGACGAATTGGCCTTCACCCCAAATCAACCCATTGTAAGTTTGTGCCGATATTTCAACCTTTTTTAAGTGAGAGCTAAAACATTATTTTGTAGAGTACTATGTAAAACGAATATTGGTCAACCAACAGGGAGATTATTTTGCACATAACTCCAAACCAAAATCCGTTAGCCCTAAGATTTCACAGGGTAAATGAGGGAAAAAAATAGCTTTATTTGATACAAAATTTAAACAACTTCCGATAAAACTGGGAGGGTCCCTGGGGACGAGGGTATAGCGATCGGATCATGGACCTTTCATTGGAATATCAAATGAGTTCATTAATATTATTACCTGTCAAAAAAGTAACAGCACATGACCTCATTTTCTCTCATCCTACCAATTTGAAACTTTGTGTTGACGATTTGGTTTAAATAGTAGAGTGGGAAAATGTGGCACCCACTGATGATTGCCCCCTGAAAATCTTGTGCCCCCCCCCCTGAAAAAAAAAGCTGGCTACGCCGCTGCTGAACAACAGGCAGTTGGGGTGTTGTGGGGGAACAGTCCTATGGTCGTACCACTGGCTATAAGGGGAGGGCAGGTTGCCACCCAAAAAGAGCTTGATTGAGAGAAAGCTGGAAAAGGAAATACTGAATTCATCCCATTTTTGCCTGCTCAATGGGACATTTGTATCCAACCAGTAAAAGGAAAATCTGCCCTCAAAACCCATCTCCAACTGGGTAAATCTGCCTCAAAAAACTGGAATTTCCCCCTCTTACAAGTGAGTTACACCCTGCCACTGAACAACTACCCCAGATTCATACAATTGTCATACAACAGTGACCCCAAATGCCACAAATGACCTTTGACTTCCATGCATAAGTACTACATCTTTACACCCAACACAGTTTAATAATATTAATGAGACATGATGAAATCTTATCTATGGGTGGGTATAATCGAGTCTTTCAAATATTCTTTCATGACAAGGACCTCAAATAAGCTCCTGACCTTTGACCTATACGCATTGATATTCCTTTTGTATTCATATTATATTAGTTTAAAGGACAAGCACAATCTCCGATTCGAAACATCAAAAAACTCAACAATTCGTATTTTGGTATTTTTGTTACTGGCATAGATGGTGCCAACATAACCTGCAAGTGGTTGGCTTGAAATCTGTGTATTAAGACAAGGCATTACTTTTAAGCTGATTTCTGTAATTTCTATACTTGCTTATCAAAACTGCCTATCCAAATTCCGACTTGAGATCAAAAAAAAGCTTTTTCCTGATTTGAATATCCCAGATTTATAACGTAATATTGTGTACCATGACCTGTACGTTTGACCTCAAACAAATTATTGGACCTGTAGTTGTTTGCACTGCTGTTAAACCACAATCAGCAGTTTAGTGTATATTTTGAGTCGTCATCGCTGAGAACGTATGAAAAATGTCCTCAAATACTTAATTTTTCACTATTTGGTGTTTTTGTTCCTAAATTACAGTAATTTAATTAATTGTACATAGTTATCTTTGATTTCTAAGCTAAAAATGCATTTCCGCATTTTTTTATTCTCTCACATTATCGCTGCCTTATCCCTTTAAGTACATGTTCTCAAATGGTCTTTGACACTTTTTCATGATACCTTTATAAGTTTTTTTTTTGAAATTTCTTTCCTTGGAGTATTTAAGCATCTTTTCTAAAACTACAAATGGACCTTTTCTGCTTGTGACACCCTCTCTTCCTCTAGGCGACCATTGACAATAGCATTGGGTCATTCCATGCCTAATTCAACAAATCGATTGCACCCACCTCATGGATGTCTTCTTTGTGGGGTTTTAAAGGTTCATGAAAAGAAATAGCCTGAAAATTTGAGCCCTGTACCTCTTTTGGTTTTCACGCTACAGCAATTTTAAATTCGGGGGTGGGGGGGTGCTCACCTCAAAACCATGTCCTGTGTGAAATTCAGTATTAAAGGTCAACGAAAGTCACCTCTACGACGCCTCTTTGACGTCATCTACCAACCCTATGACGTCATCAGCAAACAAAACAAAGAAGACGGGTCGTCACCGAGGAAGTCATCGCTCATGGTGGCAAGAAATGTCAGGTCATGTTGTTCAAATTTTGGTTCGAGTCAAGAATTTGTTTTTTCAGAAATCATTGAATGTCTAATCTGGTATGAAATTACTAATATGGCACAACATATCTGGGTGCCCAAAATCTCTTGTTGCACCTTTAAGTAAGACGACACCCCTCAGATCCGTTGAAACTTGGTCAATTCTGGTTTAAAAAAGACACTATCAGTGATTTATCCTACAAGTGAAAATATTTGAAATTTGCAGGGATAGTTAAATTGAAGGATAAGTCTGTGAATTCTCATTTTCCCCAACTGAAGAATAACAGAAAAGGAAGAAACGGCAGTGTTCAAAGATACAAATCCCCATTCATTCTGTTGTAGAAATGTCCGCTCGGACAATTATGACTTAAATAACCGATTTTGTCGTTATTAGCTGCGTTTGGGGTCGTATCACTTGCAGGGTATGGTTAAATACCACTACTAGTTCCAGACATGCACAAATCTGATTTTTGATGATTTTTTTGTTTCTCTGATTGATCAAATCACGGTATAGTGGTCTTTAACCTTTAGCTGCAGATTGCAAATATGTGATCAGAAAAAATGCACCATGCTCCCAATTGAAAGTTACAGGGGGTCCAAAATGGGCTCAAAACCTCGGACCTAATTTTTTGGGGGCCACAAGTCAAAAAGTAAAAGTGATATAACTTCCAAATTTGAGCTGGGTGATAGCTAATCTTACATACTACCCTAGTTGTACAATCTTATACTTATATCAGCTCATTGGATAAGATAAGCTTTTGCTAAAGCCTATTTTCACCTTGACTTGGCCCCCTAAAGACCAATGTCAGACATTCTGGGGCATATCGTGATTCACAACCACCCCCCCCCCATCGCTTTTTTTTAAATCCCAAATGATCTACCATAATCCCCAATTTCTGAGGTGACCCTTATGCAAGGCTGTTAAGACACCTCATTTTCAGTATCATTATTACTTACATTGGCATTTTTCCCCAGTGTTTTCACCAAGGGCCCTAATTTTTCTGTCATTCAATGTAACAAAAAAATAAGGAGTGGTCTCATATAGGCCGCTGGATTATATTCAATAGATTAAATAAAATGTTTGACCAAAATCAATCTACATTTTAAAACTGAAGAAAAAAGATAGGTCATGTAATATATGTGAGCTGCAATAAATAAAGGTTAAGTGACCCCTGCATGACCTTTGACCTCCCTCTCTGTACCCTTACATAAACCCCCTCATTCAACTATAATACCAAAAATATGAACCAGAGCAACTAAAGGCTGAAACCATGTTCCACATGCACAACAAATGACCCGAAGTGATGCCCTAAATGAACTTTGACCCTATCACATACCACCCCCACATAAACCCTGTCTTCAATACATGACTTACACCAATGCAACCAATTTCACGACTTTACAATTAATCCTGCTGGGAAATTTCACCGGGGACCTTTAACACCAAAGGCTAATACCCTAACCAGTGAGCCACGCTCTCCCTTCTACAGAAAGTTTTTGACACTTCCATAAATTGGCAAATTTGAAAGTTGACCTTCCCCTTTGTCCAGGTTATGAATCAGTTATTTAAACCCATCAAAATCTCATCTTACCTTGAATGATCTCTATAATGTTAAATCCAATTTTGTCACACATACTTTTGATTTGACCTAGAGGTGTTGAAAAAAGGACAGCCCGTGATATTCAAGTGGAAATATGCAATGATAGTCCCACCCCGCCTCCTCATACGCACCAATAGCAATGACACATCTAACTTTATTACAACCAATTATTCTGCCCAGGGGCGGATCCAGGATTTCTCAATAGAGGGGGCGCCAAATTTTCCGGTCCGGTTGTTTTGCAAATTCTGATATCGGGTAGGAACATACTGCGACGATGGCCCCCACAAAGCTAGATCTGCACGGCCCCGACGCCCTGTACTCGTAGTTCTACGGGCGCCCTGTCGTAAAAAGGCATTTTTTAGCAATTTACAGGGCGCCCGCGCTCTATGCCCGGCGCGGCGCCCTGTGCTCTGCAAAAAATAGAGGGGGCACGCCCCCCTCTAAATCCACCCCTGCTGCCTAATTCAGAAGCCAGAATACAACCTGATGCAAATCAGCCAATCAAAAACACAGAATACAACCTGATGCAAATCAGCCAATCAAAAACACAGAATACAACCTGATGCAAATCAGCCATCACAAACACAACCTCACTAGTATGCTTTCTACTGCAGCTACAAATTGCTATCACCATATCAAATCCACCATTACTCTTGATTTCATAAAATTGCAAAACCTCTTCAGTTTAAATATATTTGTACAATTTACATATATTTTGTACTTTGTCATATGGTTTCTGCCTAGCCTACCACATCCATTATCCTTACGTATCCATATGTTACAAGGTATTGTGTTATATATCCAAAACCACAAAGATGTGGGCACTTTCTTCTGTTACAATATTATTTGGTGCAGTGGTTGGTGGTGGTGGTGGGGGGGTGCTTGAAGATGTTCAAAGGTTGCCTTTTTTCTAAAATGGACTTGTTGCCCCATATCTCCCCTGGGCAAAGGAATTTGGGGCAGTACAGTTTGATAAGAACGAGGCTTTAGAGTTTCTGTACTGCTACAAAAATTACACTTGGTATTTTTCTTTTCCTAATGTCTGAGATTTGTAAAAGAAGGCAGGTAGTCAATGATGCTCTTACTTCAAAACTCAGTATGTCCATGAGAAGACCATAGATAACAAATTCCAAGTAAGGTAATTTTGTTGCAACTCAATGGGCTTAAGTACATACCTTGATGGACAAGCTGGGGGATTTATTTTCTTCAGAAAATCTTTCCTCGTGTTGATAGGTTTTTGATTATTCCTTTAAATTCTTCCATTTAGCACTGATTTCATTGGCACAGGATTCATTTAGTCCTCTCAGTTTTCCTTCCTATTTCTAATTTTTGGCATCTTCTGTTCTTCATTCTCTGAATGTTTTGGCATGGCATGGCCACCACAATTGTCAGCCTTTAATCACACACAGGCATAAGGGAGTGAAATTCCTAGCACATTCAGATATTTTTGGAATAGCTAGCCATGTGGACGTTGAACAGCAGGCAAGGCCAGAGCCAGGATTTTTTTTTGGTGGGGGAGGGGCAGATCTTTGAAAACGGGGGGGGGGTAATTTTTTCAGACCCTTTCATGAATTGACTGAAAAACTATGTTTGGTGCATTTTGACCCAGAATCAATATGGAATCATGTTGACAAATGAGTATGTTGGAGGTTGGTTTTTTTTGGGGGGGGGGGTAATTGTTGCTTGTCCCCCCCCACCCCCCACCACCCCACAACAGCCTGGTAAGCGAAACATAGGCCCTCTCGGATCCATCCAAGTAGGACTCAATGCGCTCATATGCAAATGATCTAATGCTTAAAGGCACTATCAAGTGATCCTCCGTCAAAAGAGTAAAATATTCAAAATTTGCAGGCAGTTGTCGCAAAAGTGAAGGATTAGTCGTTAGAATTTGTCTTTAAAAGTTTATTTGTTTCGCAAACGAAAATGTCAAAAGGAAAGAAAACAGCACTGTCAAAGATCCATTCAATTACGTGGTTTAGTAAGTGTCCATCTGGAGGAGTATAACGAAAAATACCAGATTTGTCTTTATTACCTTGGCCTTGTAACTTACAGGGTATGTTAGGATAGGTATACTTATTACAGATTATGTAATAAAAATCTGATTTTTTTTATATTTTTTAAATTTCTGATTTTGCAATTACTGATAGTGCCTTTAAGTACGGTGTCAGTGAGACTTGTGATGTGCCAAAAGTCATTTCAAGGAGGGTGGTGCTTTGTGTATTGCACCCTACAACCTGAAGCTTGTATCTAATATAATTTAAATGTAAAAAATAGTTTATACTTTTTGCAGAATCATTAGTACCAGCCGGGGTTGTACGGGCAAGGTCAAGTTTGCCTGTTAATTTTTTTACGGCTATGGTTGGTCTCTCATAACCAGAAATCCTAAACCCTATCCTAACTAACCCACATTTCCCCAACCTAATGCTAAGTCCTAACTTAACTCTAACCTTTAACCCTACTTCAAGAAATAAATTTAGAAATAGTCATTTTTGCTTGGATGTAACTACCTTATCTAACTAGGTTAATAGGGCAAAATGATGATTAACTTGGTAACATGTTATTAGTGTTGAAAAATGTCTTCAATGTTATATTGAACTCAAATAAAAATATATAAAGATATTACGACAAGTACTTTTTCACCGAAGAATGGGTATTTGTAGCGCCAAATTGACTTGTAACAGATAGACTCTCACCCCTACAACAAGTGCTGACTCTCACCCCTTTCCCAACATTGTGCTCAATTTGTAGCTTCAGCATACATTCAGACACACTACCCAAAACAGAAACCATCTCGAAAGGCTCTCTTGGACATTCTTTCCCCACAAGTTCCCTACCCAATTTTAAAGACTCCTGTGCTCCCCTAACTAAAGAATGCTTTAAATATCAACAAAAAACACACCTAAAAAATTTGCTAGTTCTTGCTGTTAATCCATATACACCCAAATTCTCTCCATCTAGCTTAAATATGGTGGCCACCCCAAGGCAACCTCTTTCAGCATAAATGGATAACACAACTTTTAGGGAAGGGGGAAAAAACAAGAAACTCACACCCGGGACTGCATTTAATAGTCTCATATAGTAACAGTTGAAAATGTTATGTATTCATATTTTAATATACTGATATGTTGCAATAATTGGTTTCAGCAGAAACAGGACCATTATTGCCACACCTTCCAGTGCAGTTTCACAAATGAACAGAGAAGACTCAAGTTTGTAGTTATAGTGCCAATTCACGCCGATTGTGATTTGAATGTTCAGGATGATACACCTCCACAACATTTTTGGCTGGTATTCTAAAGGGAGTCTAGCTTTAGAACCAGGTTAAACCAGGGTTACTCCTACTAGAGGGGACCTTTTTTCCTGTCACAATACTCTGTGGTGTGCCATTACAGGGAGAAAAATTCCTAATGGATGAACTGCACTGGTCCATCAATGAGGAATTTTCTAACATGTTCTTTTAAACTTTCTTAGTATGTTGAAAGGAAAAAAAAAAGGGTCTAATCATGTATGACTTAAACCCTGGTTCAAACCTAGGTCTAAAGTTTGCCTCCCTTTGAGAGTAAACAGCCTTGGGTTTGTTCATTTCTTTCCAACCACTTAGATGATAGTGTGAATATTGTGGAAATCACTTTTATATATACGACTTCACATAATTGCAGACAAAAATTCTTAAAATGTCAACTTTGTGAAAAACCCTGTCCCAAATCTTACTGATTGCAAAGACCAAGTATTTTTTAAGGAACATCATTTATTGACAACTGTTTCTATTGAGTTGTGATACGTAGTTACCGTGGGTATATCCAAAACACATATATGCACTTTATTATGCATGGAACAATTAGTAGAAATCGTTAACAATGTATTTTCGTACCTGAACATCCACTACTTACTCAAAGTGGTATCTTTTTCTGATTTGACCAACAATGGTTATATCCTGCTTCAATCCATGATGCTTTACCGTTCTCTCTCTTCATAATTATCCTATCCAGACTCGTGCTATTAATTCCCTCCACACTTTTTACGTATTTCATAATGTGACAATCCAAGTTTGGCTGTATTCTTCGGTTTTTGACATCCTATATGATTCTAATTTTGTGGTAAAAACTCCAATACCCATTAGGACACCTTCTCAATTCTGACATTGGTTTCTGCGTAATCACTGGTTGTCAGTTTCTATGTGTTGATTCCAACATGTTCATTTTCAATTTACACAATATGCTATACTTGTCCAAATGATGGTTCCTTAGTCTCCAATTTCAAGTCTTTGGAAGCTTGAGGAGATTGATTGGAAAAGCATATAGTTAATTGAAGATGGTAAACACTTCAATAAACATAATACAACAACACTTTATTAATCACATCAAGAAACTAAAGACAAGGAAGTACTTAATTTCTGTCTATGATAAGTTTAACCCCTTAAAATAACAACAAAAAATATTACACAGATTTCTTAAAGCATGAAGGTTGGGGATCTTGCAGGAAACAATGAGAAAGTAAAATCTTTTGTCTGCATGAGGGGGTTCAAATTGGTAGGTAATATTTGCCCCATTATGAACACGTAAAACATTTACATGACAAAAAAATATAAAATTTCATTTGACTTGGTCACTAGTCTGCATTAATTGCAGGAGTATTATTCTGTTGTACATAAAATGACAGGTTATTACATGAACTTGCAATTTTCTTCATCAGTATGGAAAGCTTTTGTTCTCTGCCTTATGGCAATTCCAAAAATGCTTAGATATGTGGGGTCAAAGGTCAATGTCCTAAAAGGGGTTTTGTGGAAATTCCAAAATCTCCCTTAGTATTAAATTCAAATTTGCACAAATTAGTATCTTATGGATTGTCAAACTTGACTAGTTGGCCAGAATTACATGAATAGTTACGCCCACAAGGTAGAGTTTAAAGGTCAAGCTATAAGATACCACTCGGTTGTACACCGTCATTTGACCTTTATAATTTGGCCTTGTGCTTGCTGAGTCAATAAACCATAGGGGAAAATAATATGCTTTTTAAATCCTGTTTGTAATAGGGTGAATAATTTGGTGCGGGTTACTCATCGAGGAATTGAAAAGATTATCCGTATGTGACCTTATGATCCATGATACCGTGTGGAATTGAGCAGAAAGTGGAATGTAGAAATATTGCATTTTCCCTCCAAATGAAGACATAGTTCCAATTCCTACAGTAAAGATTTTTTTTGGTCCAAAACCACTCGCAGATCCTTTATGCTTCTTTATAAAATTTTGTTTTAGCAAAATGGAACTCCCACAGGCCAATTTGAATAGAATGTCCGTTTTCAAATATAGTAAAATGGCTTCAAATCAAAACACTTCAAATTCTTCAACCCTAAACATAACATTCACACAAATATATTCAAATTTAATTTTTATGGGATGGCCTCTGTTTTAGAAGCTTCAAATTGATTTTTCAACCACTTTTAAAAGTGTCAAATACCCCAGGGTCAAATAATCCCTCAAACAATATACTTACGAATTTAATACAAGATTCTCAAGAGCTGGGAACGTTACCACTTTTTACCATCAAAACATAAAACTTGCAGAAGACCAAGGTTGAAACATACAGCTTGTCTTTTAAAGACCAAGGAGTATTTTTGCAAACTTTAATTGCCCTCTAAAATTTTTCTTACTACATAGCAAACGAGTCTTCTTTCATTTCAATGAAGTCACATGTTAATATTATCACCTAAACAAGAATCAAGAACAACATTTACCCGTTTCACACATACCTCATGCGGATCTTTGTCCAGATTGGTTAAACCTTGGTCACATACAAATATTTCGGTAAGGGATACCATACAATAGACATTTCACACACGATAATCGTATTCATTAATTTGGACACGAACGACCAAAATACTACGTAGCTGGTATCATGACCTCTGAGGCAGCGTATGTTCAATGCCCTGGACAGGCAATATAGCGTGGTTTAATGCCAAGGGCGCAGTAGTAAGGGTAGTGCATGCCGTAAGGTTGAATGCATGAACGCTTGTATCAAGTTCTCTGTACGTACGGCTGTCCCAGATGAAGAATACGACTTATCTACTGCACACCCTGCAATAATAGTGCTGCCACACATGGGGAAATTCATGTAAACAATCAGTGCAAAAAATTGTATTGGAAAAATTTGCATGTGGGAAGAAAAGAACACTACCTCCTCTTTGAGATCACCCTCTATTCAGGATATGGTAAAAACCCCTTTGCCCACTTGACTGCTATTGAGTGAGTACTTATTTCCCTCGGGTTTCAGGATAGTAGCATGGTCCAAGATCCCTCGGGGAAATGATTTAACCCATTACCCTCACTGGCAGTCCAAAAATTTATACATTGTTGTAATGACACTTGATGTCGTCAAAGTTAGAGGAAGAACCGCTCACCCAGATCAGCAGCTACCTGGGATTTGTGGTGGACATAGTCTATTTTAAGAGGAGGAAGCAATGCTTTAAGTGGAGCCCACTCCAGCATGACCAAAGCAAATTTAGTGAAACGGGCAAATAAAACAGTTCTATTGCTGCAGGCCAAAGGCCAGGAGTCGCCAACTTTTGTATTGTATCAAAGTTGATGCGAATGCAATTATTATGAAAATATGGTGAAAGTTTTGACAAGGTCCCGTGATTTACAGTTGACTGATTTCAAATGAAGTCTTACACAAGGATATGAATTGATAAGGCAACAAAAAGACGCTTTTGTATGAGCTTCTATAGCTCAAAACCCTCAGCACTATGCATTTTTGGTCCATAAAAGTGCTATAGGGAAATTCTTTTGCATTAAGACTTTTTTGCGGCTTTCACGGGCAATATTTCTTTTTTTTGTGCATCAGTTAATAAATAAGTAAGCAGTTAACAAAAATAACTTAAAACCTCTTGAAAACCTTTCAGAAATGCAGTTAAAATGTGATTTTTTTACACCTATGCGAGTTGGGGAAGCCGGAGACAAACCCTTTTTTTTGGCCTAAAAAATTTGAGTTTATGCTCATTCTGACACCAACAAACTTTCTAAGAAAAATTCAACTCTATCTGACTTGGTATTTGCTTCATTTCTCCAACATGCCCACTTCCTGGAATTATGGACATTAAACCCAAAATTAGACAAACTTTTTTTTTTCTTTGTAAATGTAAGTTTTTGTGGATGTTTGGATTTCATTTTACTTATCTTCCACCGGCTAGAGTTTCCAGGCGCATGTTAAAGCTGAAAGGTGCAAGAGAGATTTGCAAATAAACAGGTGTCCCGGCGAAAAATGTTTAAATTTCTGAGATTTGCACTGGTGTAAAGCTTTATATCAAAAATATTCCATCTGTAAGGAATAAGCTGAGCACTGTTTCTTTGGGACAAAAATTGTGAAATTCTAATTTCTTATAGGAGCTGCAAATACGAAATTCAGCCTATGTTTTCGATTGGAAATATGAGCATATACAAATCGCCTTTTGTTTTCTTTTAAGCTCTTTCGTCACCTAATAAAAGGAAGGGAATCATGCATGTCTAATCTATATGAATCACTACATCTCACAAAAAATATGGATGACTTGAAATCTATCGTGCACTTTGAGATTGGCATGGGTTTTTGTAGGATTAAACTCAGTATAATAAGGATTGTGATTAGTCTGAAAATAGACCAAAAAGCTGGAAAAAAAAAAAAAACACATATATGTAAGCATCAAAACTATGTCAATTCAGTAGACTTTAGCGATATCAACATTCAAAGCTTGCTGAAACTCATGCACAGCTTTTTTCTACCTT
>JAMKCH010021709.1:0-20807 GCA_023653785.1 Ophioderma brevispina | reverse complement strand
AAATATTTGTTTTATATCCTTCATGAATATATTTTTGTTCATTGATTGGTTAAAAGTGAAACTGAGCCTGAGGCCTACTTAACAAAAAATAGGCCTTGTCTGTACTGTACTCTGTAGGATAGGCTAGCCTATGGCTAGGCTAGGCTAGGCTAGGCTAGGCTAGGGCCTAGGCTAGGCAAGAGCTTGAGCATTGATTGCCTTTTAGGCAGAGGAAAGTCCGCCCCACTTACGATATCAACACCTTTTTCGGTAAATAATGACGCTGAAGGCTGTACCGAATTTACTCCCGGAATTTACTGCATATAGCATGTATAGCTCAGCCTCACCTTTCTGTTTCCGTGCACAGTCAATGTCATGCAGTGATGCAGCTTTGAAATCATATCAGCGTTGTCCATTCCATGGCATTAAAATAAAAATCACCGCGGGAATCACCGGTGTTATTTACACAACTCCTCGAACACTGACAGAACATACGTAATTATGTTTTTTTGTATTCTCACTATCCGTGCAGGTTTCCCACCGGTGTTATTGCAACTGGGTGCTGCCATGTTGTTGCTACGGGTGTCGACGAAATAGCATAGCCTCAACAATGCATCAAAGTTCCTTTTAGAGCAATGACTAATACGAATGTACACATACGTTGAGAAATACAAGTAAGAGTCTGTGCACTCTCATGCATAACGTCAACAGTCGTAGCTAGTCGTATTGACTACAGCGAAAGAACCGATAAAGGAACTGATAACACGGGTATCGAGGCTAGAGGGAAATAGGCGCCTATTTCCCTAGGGAAAATAGGCGTCTATTTCCCTGTGATCTCTCTTTCGCTCTCTTTCTCGCAAATAGTTAAACTATTTGTGGTCATGTGATGCACTTTTAACCAATCAATGAACATGAATATATTCATGAGGGATATAATAACTTTTATCTCCCGAACCTGGGTATCTATAGGGCGATTTTGAAGTAATGAATACGACTGACCACCCCCCCCCCCTTCGGGAAACAAAGTAACTACCTATGATGTACACTGCCCTATATTCTACCGATTTTTGGTACCTTTTTTCTATTAATATCTAGTATGACCACCCCGTGTTACAAAACGGCTGTTTTGTTCAATTGACTTGTTATGAACTAGAACGAAGAACTGTTTTTTTTAGGTGGCTAAAACGCCTGGATGTGATCGCCGTATTATCTAGTAGGACTTTGCGGGGAACACGATTACATATGTATAGTCCTTGCTGGAGGCAAAGTTTCAACTCAAGAAAACCAGCATAAATTGAGACGAAAGAAAGATGTTCTTATCCTTTCCTGATTTCTTTCTAAATGCTTATGTTTGTTTACTCGGTAGGCGGTTTTTAAAGCCTCAGCCAGTTTGAGTAGATTCGTAAGAAAACACGCCAAGACGGTGCTTGTTGAATATAAAGTCTTAGAGTAGGGTTTACCGATGCGATAGCTAAAAGTAGTGCTAGGTACGACCCGTTTAGCTTTATTTGCCCGAACGTCGTTTTATACATTGTCTAAAAGTTGATTGCAAACGAGGACAACCAATGTCTGTTGAGTAGAATGTTGCTATATTGTGTTTACAGGAGTATACAAAGTATTGGAAATATTTTGGACGTACGACTTCTCCTAAATTATAGTCTAGATATTATTTGGAGATAAGGCTTCCTTATCTAGGGACAAGAAGAAAGTGATACACTTGTGCTTTCATAGCCTTATCTCCAAATAACACTCCTTTAACTTGAGATAACGCTTCGTTAACTGGAGATAACAAAGCGGAACCCCAAAACACGCGCATTATATAGGTTTAACAAAGCTGAACCCCAAATAACGCGCCTTATCTTAAGTTAACAAAGCTTATCTCGATATAACAGAGCTGAACCCCAAATAGCGATCCTTATCTTGGGTTAACAAAGCTTATCTCGGAATAAGGTCTCTTATCTCGAGATAAGGCACCCTTATCTCCAGATAAGAAAGCTGAACCCAAAATAACGCACCTTATCTGGAGTTAACACTCCTTATCTAGGGTTAGCAAAGCTGAACCCCAAATAACGCGCCTTATCTGGAAACAACAAAGCTGAACTCCGCATAACGGCCCTTATCTAGGGTTAACAAAGCTGAATCCCAAATAGCGGTCCTTATATAGAGTTAACAAAGTTTATCTAGAGATAACAAAGCTGAACCCAAAATAACGGTCCTTATCTTGAGTTAACATTCCTTATCTGGAGTTAGCAAAGCTGAACACCAAATAACGGGCCTTATCCGGAGATAACAAAGCTGAACCCCAAATAACGACCGCTTTTTGGGGTTTAGCTTTAGGAACGCTATTTTCGGTTCAGCTTTGTTATATTGAGTTAACTGAGTGTTATTTGGAGAGAATGGGCCTTATCCCTAGATAAGGTTTCTTATCTAGAGATAAGCTTTGTTAACCCCAGATAAGGACCGTTGTTTGGGGTTCAGCTTTGTTAACCCAAGATAAGGACCGTTATTTCGGGTTCAGCTTTCTTATCTCGCGATAAGCTTTGT
Organism: Ophioderma brevispina; assembly: GCA_023653785.1. Taxonomy (NCBI): domain Eukaryota; kingdom Metazoa; phylum Echinodermata; class Ophiuroidea; order Amphilepidida; family Ophiodermatidae; genus Ophioderma; species Ophioderma brevispina. The sequence goes on along the minus strand of JAMKCH010021709.1, from coordinate 18,284 downwards.
TAACTTAAGATAAGGGCCGTTATTTGGGGTTCAGCTTTGTTAACCCCAGATAAGACGCGTTATTTGGAGTTCAGCTTTGTTATCTCCAGTTAACGAAGCGTTATCTCCAGTTAACGGAGTGTTATTTGGAGATAAGGCATCCTTATCTAGGGATAAGAAGAAAGTGATACAGCAGTTTTTAAAGCAGCAACTACGGCAGTCTTTAAAGCAGCAAGCTTAACTAGAGTTTGCGAAAATTGAATGCTTGACTACTAAACTTTCAATATTATTAGTAATGTCTTTAAATCATAAGATTTTTGGTCCTCATTTAACTTTTTTATTAGGGATTATTACAATGTAATTCAATGAAGTGGTAGTGGCTAATGGCTCAAAGTCATTTTTGAACCATGGCATTTCCAGCAGTCCCCCAATCGGTAAAACTGACAGAATTGTTTGGATTGACTCGAGACAGTTGTGACATTTGAGTCCTTTCACTGTGATCTCCAATGTACTATTTGTATGTGCAATATCATCGCAATGCCTAACGCTACTACCTATGCACTTATGATAAGCAACAGACCACGACCCTCTTTCCATGCACCAAACGAAAAAACCATGCACTACGAGGTGTGTAAACTGAACACCCCAAAAAAGTAAAAAGTTTTCTCCCATAGTAAGAGAAATAAAAGGCAATTCTTGTATGAACTTTAAGTCCTCCTTAAAGTGTTCACTTGAATCCTATGTCCTCGAACCATTTTTTTAAACTAATTTGAAGGATAGCCTTACCTTAAGGATTCACACCAGTAAATAACGTGAGAAACAGGTAAGTCCAGCCCCACTGCAGATGAGGTGTTTTTTTTTTTGGTGACCCTCGCCTAAGTATACCCTAAAAACTGAGAGAAAATGCGAGATCTGGTTGCAAATCATGGTTGCTATCAATATTAAGTATAAAATCTGTAGGAGTATCAAAAAAAGGTTGTCATTGATATGTTATTTTGATCTGACAAACCAATTTTAACCGTATTCTTACAGTGAACACCTGACTGAAAAAGTGCTGTGACCTCCAGGATCCACGGTGCATGCTAGTCTTCGAGGTCCAGTAGCTCGAAAATTTTGGGGATAACTACCCTAATTTCATGATTGATTGGGTAGGAGATATGATGATCTTCAAGCAGAATGTTAGCTTTAAGGTCTGAGATGTTCCATTGAGGAAAAAATGACGCCCATTTTGTACAGGAACGAATGGGACGATTATTTAGTGGTGTGAAACCTTAATCATTACAAAGGCTAAGACAAGACGGTTTTGCGAGATGTTATATTGGATAAATTAGAATTGTAGGAAACTCTAGTTACAACATTGATGTAACCACTGCTACACAGTTCTTCATTCCCAGTGTGAGAGCGAGAAAGGAAGACAGTTTTTGATGAATCTGATAATTTTGCTTTAGTAGTATTGTGTGCTTATTGTAACTTATAACGTGCTGATCTTGTATAAGGGAAGAACGAAGCCATTGCTGGCAAAAGAAGTTAAACAACTCATTGTATGCACAGAAAATTCAACTTTGCACTTACCTGTATGTGTCATTATTAGCAGTTGACTCAAATGACACATCCTGGTCAACATTAACGCCCACCTAGCACAATTGACGGCATTTTGGCATTGAATTTGCCTTGAAATATATACTGATTTGGCGAAATCCAGGTTTTGAGCAGACCTCAGTTTTTCCAAGGTGGAAAGTAGTTTATAATCAACTGCTACATCTAGAGTTAAACCAAAAATGCGAGAGATTCAGGATCACGTAAAGCAAAAGCGTCCATATGGGCTATGTATAATTAACGCACACTATTAAAATCCGTAAATTTTGTTACTCCGTAAATTAAACCAAAAAATCCGTATTTTTATTGAAATTTACGTACTATTCCCTTAAAAATAAGGATTTTTTCCCGTGAAGTAGTATAAATAGTTTATGCTAATTAGTTAAATTAGAACCAGCTTCAAACACCCAAACACCTACACATGACAAGAAACATCATGTGTATACCTTGCATAAACCACATTCGTGTACATCTATTTAAAATCACGTGAAATTTCTGTTTATTTTACGGAATACAAAGACGTGTGTGGAAATATTGTTACCTGACGCCTCTGTTTTCGTACGTATTCTGCTCCGAAATTCCGTATTTTAAAGCCGTAAATGTGGAATATTTCAATAAAAATACGTTGTTTTTTTTTTGTTTCCAATTTACGGAGTAAAAAAAAATACGGATATTTTTAACAGTGTAAAAAAGTAACGGGCACAAAATACTTGTTTGATGCACCCCAAATTGTGTACATATTGGATCAGATAAAATACTGCTGACGTGCAATTCATTGTCTTACAGTTAAATAATATGCAGTAAACAATTTTACTGGCCTATTATTTATGTTATGATCCCCACCAGCAAAGACATTTTACAGATCTAACATAACCATAGCAACCATAACTTCTGGCACTTACTGTAAAATCAAATGAATAAAGCCGGTCCTCGAATTTGATAGGCGTTCTTTCCAATATAAGGGGAGGGGTTTAAAAGGGAATTATTATCTCCGAATCAGTCTTACTCTCAAATCCAATCTCTATCACTATCTTTAAGGAACACGCAGTAAATATATTGTCAGCTCCTTTGCTAGTCGATGTACCAATGTACCAATCTTGATTTGATTAGTGAACACCTGTAACTCCATAGCAATTGTTGAAATGAAGAGTACTAGTACCAAAAGGTTGCAGGTAGCATGGAGTTTATTGACTAAAGAAGTCGCAATACTGGCAAAAAATCCATTGAAACGCGAGGTAATTTGTTTGCTTGAAAACAAATAGAACCATTAACATTTAGAACTACAATTTGCGAAATTTACCTTTTTGAACCGTATCCAAGGTTCTTAGCTGTTGCCAAAATCAGTATCAACATTGCTTTACTTAAAGCAATATCAGCATATTTTAAAGCAATTTTAATTTGAAATTTTTGCACAGTAGTGTTAGTAATTGTCTAGTAAAGTATATCTGCGAATGGTAATGCTACAAAATGTGCATTTGTCACAAAAGAAGCAATTTTGTGATTAGAATCGGATATCCGACTGTAACTTAACGGGAGAGCTGGAAACGCCAAATTTCTGTCCGTCCATTGAGAAATAGTGCCACCTCACTATAATGACCTCTAACATAACATGCCTGAACCAACCGAGCAACTAATAGATGGGCATAGACACGTACTTGGCGCAATTCTTACTTAGCTCAATTGAGTTTGAAAAAAGATTGTCTTTCTGTCCATTACGACTTCTTAAATTCTTCTTATCGTGCACAAGCACTGTGGTTCTCAAATATGATCCAGCCAGAGATGAGTGCAACACCTGGTTGCTTCACTGAATTCCGCAAGGTCCTTGTTTGTGCATTGTTGCTCCAGCAGTGGGCAGACCAAGTTATGTTCCATTGTCTGTGGTGCTGCTCCACAACCACAGGTAGTGTCCTGATCTGCGTCCAGGTAGCCCCACTTCCGCAAGGAAACCTTAGATCGGCCAATTCTTAAACATGTTAAATGAAAAAATCTGTACCCGTATATCGACAGTGCAGCCAATTTTCGAACCACGGTGTTAATGCAAGTGAACTAGTAATGTGCTTGTCTAATCTGGCTAAAATTGGTAGCAAGTATGACATAATATTAACTGCCACATATGCCATCATCGGAAATGCTGGTTGTGAAATTCCTTTTGATTGTTCATATTTTCCTCTGAAACTGAACGCTGTAGTTGATCACTTACGGTAATTTCGTAATGCTGAAGTGTTGTTATTGGATGGAAGTTATATTATAATATTATGTGGATAAGTCCCAATAAAGGCAATACCCATAGCAAAGTCATTGAATTTTTGTTAGATTAGCACAAGGGATTGCCTTTCCGCTACAATTTCAGCTTGATAAAGGAGTGGAAAGCCTGATGACCCCTTGGATAGATTACTCAAACAGCCTCGCAATAATCTGTGGAGGATGAGGCAAAATAAAGCAATTATTTAGTGCTTCCACTTTGCTTCGGTTTTTCATCCTCAAAAACACCTAGAGGCAATAGCTTTGTCAGGTACCCTCTTGGGCAGTGAATTGTAGGTAATATGTTTGGATTCGTAGCAGTTTTAAACGTTAAAGTAGCCAAGCAGGGAGACAAATGTCAGATGAAAAGAATAGCCAAAAGAAATACTTTGTGAAGAAATGTGAAGGCGGAATATGTTTATTATCACCAGTCTTTTGCGGCATTCTGCGTAATTCTGAGCTCTCTTGGTAGCCGTTGCAAATAAAGTACGTGAATGACCTCTAAATTCATACCCGATGTTCTGCATTTTAAAACTAAAGTCTTATTTGACTTCAATTTCGGCCAATTTCTAGGCTAATGTATTTGACTGGCGCGTGTCCCCCTTTTGGCCCTAATGCTGTCCATGTTAATATGTTACACTGCATGGGTTCAAAGACATCTCTATGTTGAAATGTTTTCACATACTGACATCCATCGATGTTAGAGAAATGGTCTCTTGAAAGGATAATGTACATCAAATTTGTCAACTGTAAAGTGAAGAGTCACGCAATTGAATTGAAATTCAATGCTTGCGAGGAATGATACCAGCGGTGGTGATGCTACGAGTCTAAGTAGATGTGACGCGATTGAGCCATCCTGACCCGAGAAAGGGCGCATCGGTAAATTATTTGGCAGCCCCGTATAAGTACATAGCGCCCCAAGAACAAGTCGTTTCATTGCGTTATAGAACAACCACTGAGTATCAAATGACATCCATATTGTGTAATAGAAACTGATCTTTTACACCTGGAGATTATTATTTTATTGTGAATCCATCCTTGTTTAATATTAAAAAGGTCACCGCGTGAGTTACAAGTACCATATCCCCCTCAATCTCATTATATGTATATATGGTCATTTCAAACTACTACTCTACTCAGGAATTCTACGCATGGTTTTTGGTATTTCATACATTTACAAGATAAGATTAGTAAATTAGTATAAGTATTGACATGAATAAAATTAGATACATTTCGATTGGCGATCAATTCTAATTCACAAATCAAGTACGATAGCAGAAAGTTCGTTGAATAACCACTGTAAAAAGGATTTGTATATTGGTTAAACCTTTCCTTGTCATAACTCGGTCGATGTTGATCTGCCATATACAAAGTACACATTTCAGAACGAACATAACGCATCAAAAGTAGTTACAAATTGTGATACTTTTCAAACTGAATTTTCACACGTGTTACCAAGGTAACCTGCTAGGCCTTTGAATGGCATTTAAAAAAAAAATAAATACCATTTGACGGGACATATTGACACTTAGGGAGAAGGTCACTGGGCTATTCTAGAGGAAACAAAAAAGTCCAACCAATAAGCTCTTACAAGGAGTGCTAGAAAAACGAAGGGAAATCCGAAAATCCGAAGACATGATTTTCAAGAGCTTAGTTTTCTTAAGAACGACTGTGCCGTATTTCAATCCTTTTCGATTTTCATTTTCCAGCTAAGTTTGTTTGGAAGTTGCTTTTTTGACAAATCAAGATCTAGTATTTTAATATTGTGCAACGTTGACTGCGTTACTTACATGAATAATTTAAATTATGTAATTTGTTGTTTTGCATTTCATTTGCGCGTGCATCAATTATTGGTATACTTTATAATCAATATTTGGCTGAAAGAAAAAAATATTACGCCGAACTGCCTGGAAGAAATTTGTAATTTTCTGTCCGCGTAACGGACATAAATTACAACACGGTGGCTTATAGGGCGCCGTGTTACAAACATTTGCCCAAAATCATCTAAGCGCATCGTCAGAATCAGCTGAAATGTGGGAAATATTCATTTCTTAGCGATATCTAGGGAACATTTGATTGGACAATTTAAGCCAAAAATACATGAAAATACCAATCATCTCCAAGATGAAGGCCGTAACTGATACGCTTAAAAAATCAAAGATGGCTGCCATTATCATGCAAATTAGATGACCTTTGACCTTGAAACTACTTTTTGTTCCGGTGTCCCCATATGTTTATTATGGCTATACATGAATGTTTGTAGGTCCCCCATAGCAAAAATTGAAAACTTTGGTAGCCCATTACCTTAAGACTTGGGACTGTTTTTTTTTTTTTGCAAAACCCTGTATTTATCAAATAAATGTTTCGTAAAACAAGTGGTCTAAATATCTGTGTTTCCATATCAATTGTTAGCCATTACCTGAACAAAAATTATAAGGAGAGCATTTTAGGCCACTCAACACTACTGTAATTATTAATAAAGTATCATTACATTTCTTATTTTAAGTTTATTTCATTTTAATTGAAATATTTTAAATATAAATAAAATATATGACAAAATGCGCTGTTTATAAATAGAAAGTCTCGTTTCGCGGGCAGTTTCTCTTTTAATTAATCATTACTAACAAAACCAACATCTTACCACTGAGTTATCCCATGTATAAACAACTTAGGTCGTGAGGAATGTAAATTAGCGAGGCATCGTCTTATCGCGGGCCTCGCTACTACAAATCAACCGTCTTTGCCGTAGCTAGCACGAAGTCTGTACAAATTAACACTAACGATGGAGTAAACATTAGTATACAACACTAAATTTAAGAAGAAGTGAGCGTGTCAGCTATTGAGGGTAAAAATTCCAACCTCGGGCATGATGCTTTTTACTGCATTTCACCGCCCATGTGCAATTAACAAACACCGCGGGCGCTTTACAACACACCAAGTGTTACTCGATGTACGCATGCGCTTTAAATAACAATACTCCACGCGGTGTATTGGCAGATGTACACTTTGGTAAGCATTTTAACAATTTAAAAAACTTCTTAATGCTAAGTTTACTGTCTGCAACATCCATTAAAATATTTAGTTACTTTGTTGCAATTTAATGAAGACAAAGTATTAGTATCCACCATGTCTCTTAACCTCCATTTTATCTTCTATTTGCAGCCTATTCACAACTGAATGAAAAACGAAATTGGATGGACTGCGCTACTCAAATTGACGCTAGCAACCAGTCTGTCGTCTGGCTTCTTTCAAAATCCGCCATTTAGTAAATATTATGAACTTTTCTAAAACAGATTTCGCAGATTGAAGCCTGACGTCGAGTTGACGTCTTGTCTGGTTCGGAATCCTCTTGGATGCGGCTATGTGGATTAAAGGGTGAACTACAATTTTAATTGAGCACGGATGTATTCTCACTCGAAATAGTGTGGTTACACGGCGAAGCGATAGAAGAAGTGTGAGAACGTGAGGCAAAAATCAGTTTGTCTTGGAGAAAGGCTGCACTCTACTGCTGATATTAACTATTTTTGGAACGAGGCAGAATCGGAACCATACCATAAATAAACACTGCGATTACCTGATTGAACTTGACCGTGTGTGCCCGAACATTGATCAGAAGAGTCATGCATACTCAAAAACGGCTGTCACTAAATCGCATCCTACTGGTAGTAATAGCCTCTCTCCATATCGGCCCTTTCCGGGTATGTAAAATTCAAAATCATTTTCATTTCATTGTTTTATAACATTGTGATTAATAATAACATATCCCTGTTTAAAAGCTCGTTGGATTCTCCCGAGTGTTTGTAAACGGGCCGTTCAAATATTTTTGTAGTATCGGATTTCGGGAAAACCGAGAGCTCTCTCGTAATATTGTTAGTGGGGATAAAGTACTTGGACTATTTAAAGCCGTCACAAGGATTAGAAGTGAATGAGTTGTATTTGTATCGTCAGTATATATTTGTTCATGGTGTACTTTTTACCGGGATGAGAATCATGTGTGGTTTGAATTTCGCCTGGATAAGTGGAAAACGTGTTGTTAAGTTAAACAAGGTGTATATTTATGGACTCCTTGTCTCTGCAGCGCGTGTTAAAAGTTTAGAGATTCAACAGCGGCAATTAAATTGTTGCCACTGTTTCCTAAACATGTCAGAAGCAAATGCCAATGTTTATAGTGTGTCGTTATTTTGCTTACTAATTTTAAGGTACACCTTATATACGGCGTAATATTTAAGAAGCCTGTTCAAAGAGCGAAACAGTAAAATTGCAATCATAATTTTATTATGAAAAATCTGCTGCCCCCAGTTGGATTAAACCATGTTAACTAATTAAAGTTCAACTCTTACATGATAATATTATACTTCCTGGATTACAATTAGCACTCAATTATTGGCGGTACCTGTTGTTTCAGAACATCACTGTAAGCCCAAGTTGGTTCCAAATTCGAACCAAAGATCCGTTTAAACGAATAAAATTAGCGTCATTACGTATTGCAGCCACGCGTTGCTCTCGAAAGCAACGCGTTTCTTTCCCAAACAAACGCGTTGCTTAGCCAACATTATATATAGAAATAAAGCTTTTGGCGACGCGTTGCTTTCCCAAACAACGTATTGCTTAAAAGGCTTGGCTAAGAAACCCGTTGCTTTGGGGAAGCAACGCGTTGCCCCAATATATAATGACCACATGGCTTACCACGGACGTATTTGACGGAATGCTAGGTTTAGAACAAAGGGTAACACGAATACATTATGCGGTGAACTACAAGCTTATGTCACATTTTTTAATTATAATCTAGTTCTGTTGTTGTTGTAATACATTTGCATTTAAAACAAAATGTACCTCTCTAGTATATTTTTTTAAAGAATTTTATGTGTTAAAGCAAAACAACGAACATAGTGTAATTTGATAAATTACACATTTCCTATTTATTTTATTAATAAAAAATACTTGTCTTTAAAAAGATAAAACATATACAAAACCTGAAGAGAAACATCTAAAAAATGATATTATTGGTTCTCCTTACAATCTACAAAACAAACGAACAAGACAGACAAAACAAACACAATACAAAAAAAAAATATCAACAACAACAGCTAAAACATCAAAAGCCTACATATGCATTGTTCTGCAAAGCGATACTTTCGGCTCATATTCTGCTAAACATAGCAGTGCGTCCTGTACTTCTGAGGTAAAATACCAAATTATGCGCGCTTCTTGTTTCCCCATAGCTGGGCAATCAATCATCATGTTGCGTAACTCTCATCTTTCAAAACATGCTTAGATGTTAAACATTATTTTATTTTTAACGTTTTAACATTGTAATAATTGTATTAACTTTTTTGTAACACAGATTAACAAAGGGGGGGGGTTCGTTATAAAGCACTCGATGCTAATGAGTTTGATACCAGTGGATAGCTATGGTCCTCTTCTTTCCATTGATACCAAAATAAGTACCAACATACCTAACAAAGTTGTTTAATTTCTTATTAGAATGTGTTGTTAATCAACCATTGTGCAATCCATTTGAAAGTAGGTTGCTGTCAACGTATCCAACGCCGCACGTTTCCAGCTATCTGCCCTGATAAGTATATCCTTTTTGTAATCTACATACGATGTCATGTTAATGTCTTCGTTAACCAAATGTCTTCCTCATCTCCTGTTCAATTTTCTTTCTTATCGTCTTGTTCGTTGCATCACCCTCCTTCGTCTACTTCCTGACCCCTTCTGTTTATGCGTCTTTTCTTTTCCATTTAAAAAAAGCACAATGAACTATAACTCTTCAATTCTCTTAACACGATATATAAATTGCACATTTTCATCTATTACTTAGCTGCCAAATATTTATAATAACTGAACTTTTTTGATCTGTAATTAAATAGAGTGTGTAAACAGCATATTAATGGATTGTGGCTTGAAACCGTGCTCTCCATTTTGCATAGCAATGGTTATAGGTTTTGCATATGTTTCCCATTTATACTCGAGTATTATTTATAAAATAGAAACTCGCTTCCTAAATAATAATAAAAAACATGTTATATGTCCCCTGACAAACCAGTGCACATATGTTTGAGTTTTCTGACTATTGGTCTTGAGATAATTTTGGCGATAATTTAAAATATATATCAAAATATTTGATTGAGAGAGAGCTTTAATTTACTTTCTTGCACAAAGATTGTAATATTTTCAAAACATATTAGCAGGGTTTATTTTTTTTAATTGTCACAGATTTGCCAGTGTGCATTTGCCCCCGAAAACAAAACTAAACAAAAAAATAAATAAAAAATAAATAAACAAAATATATACAAACAAAAGATAACAAAAAACAAAGGAAATAAAAAGAAATGACTAAATTAAAAAAAACCCGCATATTTCCGTTTCGAAGTTGACGAAGATTTTTTCCCTCAAATGTATTTAGAAATGTGTAGACCTTTTTCTTAACAATTTTTATAAACAGTTGCAGTTTCACCTAAGATTACGAGCAATGAATGTGTTTTTCCAACAGGCCCCCAGCCCCCTCATTGGCAGCAGCATTTCTCTAAGCAGTTCCTATCAGATACGTTTGGGGCAAGATATGTTTTATTGCCATCAAAAATGCACAGCAAGACCAGAAGAAAGCAAAAAATATCAATAGCGATTATTTATTCCTCTAACTGCATCCTGTGCAAATGTGTTTTTGTTTTATTTTTTTTAATCTATGGAGAAAGAGCATATAAAGAGCGTACGAATCACGACCTTTGTAGGCCTATATGGCAAGATTCCAGCAATGATTTTTTTTTCTGATATTTGCAGAGGTACTAGCTCTTGCACCCATATACTTACATCAGTTGTCAAAATTATGTCACCTCTGCTTAAAATGTTATCAAAATAAAAGAGACAATCAGCAGTGAATGGCCACACTTATTCTAGTTTCGCTTGATAAGTATTTAAAAAAAATCATACCAAACACGAGCCTCGTTAGACTAAACATATAATTAAATATAGTTTACGGGAACGGAACACTGGGTATGACAGTCCCCTGCATTTGTGTCCGACGGTTAGAGATGTTTACTATGCACAGTACAAGGGCACTTTTAAGGACCCCAAGGATTAATCAGAATATCTTAGTATTGGCGAGGTTGAAGTGCAACTATCACTACAGCCATGATCATCGGTAACTGGACGAATTAATACAGCCAGTTTTCGCTTAACCCATGTGCAAATTACCCGAGCTTAATGGATTCCGTATAATTGAAACAGCTAACACTCGCACGAACTATTTGTTGCATTTCGTATCCAAAATAAGTTTTCAAATCGGTCAAACTGAAATGGTTGCTCTCTTAGAAAATAAATCAAATGTCACATGGTTAAGCTTTTGATCTTGATAAAACCACTACGGTGCAGAATCAAGCACATTGGTGGTTCAATCCGCTCTTGTTACTATCATGGTATTAAAGGTATTAACACTACAGTGACCGGGGGTTCCTATGGACCCCAAAATTTGTTTTTCCCTCTGGCCCGCTTTACGCGTGTGTTTTTTTCGCCGCAGTTTTTTTGTTTCTTGTCTGATTTTAACTGGCGCTTCTTTTCATACCAAAAAATTAAACCGGCCAAGCCGTTAATAGTTAATTAGTGGGGGTCCCCCAATGGAATCCCCCCCCCCCCCCTTGGGCACTACGAAGTCATCTGAGAATTATTTAATTTATCAAGAACCAAATCTAATTTTTTTGCGATTATATGTTTCATACATAACATGCAAGTAAACAATATTAGTATCATTAAAATAAGTAACCCTTTACGTTTGCAACCGTTCTGTAGTGGCCACCTCTATGGGAAAAGGACAATGTATTTTGCAACTAACCGTTTAAAAATACAGGATCCCTAAAACTGCATGCTTTGGTGTTAAATATATGTAATTTTGGGTATCTAGAATAGATATCAACATAAACTAAGTTTTCAAAAAGTTTGATGTAAGCCAGGCTCATTTGAAAACAATGTTTTAGCCCCTAATTTGCAGCCCAATAACAAATCTTCATTTTTTATTGCTGATTTGGGGTTGTATTATAACTTTCACATGGTATAATTTCGTGTAAAGTGGTTTATCCTTAGTGGGGTCCCATGGGAACCCCCTCCCCCTTTGGGCACCAACGGAGTGAAAACCCCTTGGTCCACGTAAGTGTTTAAGAGTAAGCTACTTGGCAACCTAAAGGTTCGTTCGCAAACTCATACGTCGCCTAATAACCCATATACAGGGTGACCCAATAAAAAATTACCCAAAATGAAGTTTATTTTTCATTTTATTTTAATTTGATATCTGTGGCTTTTATTTTTCTAATACAATAAAAAAAGAATGAAGGCAATTGAGCATCTTGCCTTAAAAACAAATTGTTCATTTTGGTTGAGTTGTTTTTCAAGATATGTTCCAACGCAACAATGAATTCAGCAAAGCAGACTTGTCCACGGAGCATCAATTTTTTAGGCATGGGAAAATCCCCAATGCCCAAATCGAGCAGACGTGTCCTAACCTAAAAAAAATAAACATACTAAAAAACCGCAAAAAAAAGTATCTCACATAATGAACAAACAAACCACCAAAGCAAGAAAACACCATAATCTCTCTCCCGGCCAAAAAAACCCCCCCCCTTGCATTCATTTGTGCTAAATACCCGTTTTTCTGTCTTGTGTCAGGGCATGGGGTAGCTGTAAATATTGAAGTAGTTTTTAACGCTTACCTGCATAAGGGGTTTGCAATTCCGTTTACCGCATGGGGGGGGGGGGGGTCCTAGTATTATATAACTACTTTCCCAAGGAATTTTTGGATGAAATTCAACCACATGTTTAGAAGGATTCAAAGACATCAACAATAAAGGGAAAAAAAACTGAAAAAACAAATCAGAAATTAGGGGCAAAACATTGATTTTTAATGTTTTAATTTTTGCGTCCAATGTTGCGAAAGACATTAATTCGTTTCTGCATTTTCTACGCACTGATTCCACCTAGACTTTTGCTGAGTGCTTTAATTGGTGGAGAATGGAACTATATTTCCATATTAAGCACACGACAGTCTATCACTGTCCCTCATGCCATCTTATATTCTTTTAGGTTTACTTTATTTACCTACAGTAAACCGCTATATGGATGATATAAATATTATGACACCAATTGCCTAACTATACTTTCCAAGATTTTTGATTAATTATTTACTTTGTTTATGTAACTAGGTGAATGCATTATTAAAATTAAAAAAAAAAAAAAAAATTATACTTTTTAAATTTTTGTGCAGGCACTTTCGTTAGTGCGTGTGGGGGGGGGGGGCTCCTAGGACCCATGCTAATTAACGCAAAAACTACGCGATGGATTTTATTTTTTTTGCACCCAATTAAGCGCTACTTAAAATTAGACAAATACAATAAATAAACCAAAATATAGATCAGCGTTAAAAAACGCCGGTCGAAAACACAACAATTGGCCCCTAGGAGCCCCCCTTTATGCAGTTATTGTTAAGCCAGTAAGCATCAATTTCTGTGAAACATAATATAAAGTTTATGTCAATTTTTCCAATCCACTGAGAATTCTGTTGATCTCCAATCGGTTAACTCGAGAGCGTTTAACTAGAACGGCAACTATGGCACGTAGGCGTAGACGTATCTTTTGGTCTTTTCTCTGTAACCTCGAACCTCTAAATTTTTTTTTTTTTTACTCAACCTGGGTAATTTTTTTTTTTTTTACGTCCTTATGGTATTAAAAGTATCACAGCTCTTTTGTTGAGCAAACTTGACTCAACAAAGGTTTTGAGTAAGCATTTTTACTCTGCCTTGTAGTAAAATTTTTTTTATTTGCAAAATTATGAGTTGATTCTGAATATGCGCTTTGTGTTGAGTAAAATTTTAACTCCCCTTCTACTCAACATAGTTGGTCTGTATTCAATTTTTTTCTCAACAGGGCTATATAACTTTCCACCCCAGGAGTAATTTTTTGTACTTTGGTTTAAAAAAATTTGAGTAGATTTCTTGCTCAACCGTTGAGTAACATGTTTTGACTCAACTGATGTTGAGCACACTGTTTGCCCAAACGTTGAGCAACATTAATTTTACTCAATTGACATTGAGTAATACTTTGGATGCAGGTATAAAGCAAAAATGTTCATTCATCAGAAAGCTACAAGTTGCTCACCAGGTTGAGTAAAAGGGCTTGTTCAGTATACTCGAAACTTTCAAACATCAAAAGAACACAGGCGGTATTCTTGGTATTTAAAAAAAAAAAAAAAATCTACAAGGACATATTTTCATTACTTTTACCTTTTTCTTCGAAGGCCATGGTGGTTCAAAATCATGATATGTAGATGCACGCTGCACGTCGTGTAGCAGTGTACCGATGTTCGTACACCAGTAAAACTATAGGCCATATATTTGTCAGATTAATTGTAAATGCTGGCAAAATGCAACCTATAACTTTATTGAGCAATAGCGAATCCCCATTTGAATACACAGCGCTCACAGTCCATGTGATACATGCATCAACGGTGAAAGGTTGCCGATATTTCCATACTTGATAGGTTCCGTAGACATAGTCGGGTTAATACGCCCGAATCTCGCCAAGTTCACAATCATGACATGTCCATTGCATCATCGCAATAATTATCATTATTTTCTGATTATAACTTGTTGATGTAAAATATCAGAATGACCAGCATTTCCGCACAGCACCAGCTTTGTCACCTGCCATTGATATGTCCGCGGCAAATCTTTGGCTGCACGTGTCTGAGTTCGTCAACGTTGCGTAAGATCAGAATCAACGCGGTGTAAGTTCTGATCCCGTCACTGCGTCAAACTACTTTGTCACGCAACGTTGAGTCAGATTTCAAAGCTGCTTTACTCACATGTTTTTACAATTTTACTCGGGTGAGGAGTAAAAGAGAAATTTGTGTTTTACGACATGCTGATTAAATCTTGACTCAACCTTTTACTCAACACGCTTTACTCCCAGCACTGAGTAAAATATTTTTAGAGTGTAATAAAACTCCAGCAGGTAAAAGAATAACACTCTGACAAATAACTGGGAACCTGATGTGACCGTATGACCATATTCCTGAGGAATATTGCACGTTTTCGAATAGAATACCGTCTCATCACTCCTGCAATCACTGTCTTAACTCTCGTCTTACCAACCCCCTTTTGGCAACACGGTTAACCGGGGTATGATGATTACCACTCCTTCCTCGGGAATGTTTATAAAGCACACTACAGCTATTCAGTGGATAGATATCCATTGATACCAATATTAGATCCAACAAAATCTGGCATGGTTTGACATATGACGTCATAAAGTCCGTGGTTCAGCACATAATCCCTAACGTCCCTTAACTGCATTAAATTGCATTTTTGAAGAAAAAATCACAGAGCGGACAACTGCATTTTTGGGGGGGAAAATTTGCCCTGGGTCTAAAATAAAAAAACACTACCTCCCTTTTGTGCGGTAAACGTCATTTTTCAATGCTGAAAGGTTACATAGTAATGGGTTTGGGCGGTAATATTTACCATGTTACTCGTCCGCCAGTGAGTTCGTCGAATCAAGATGGCCGTCTCAAGCCTTTTATTAAGCTATCTCTATGGGCTAAACGGATTCAACTCAACATTTGTAATCGGGCGGTGTTTGGTGATATTTTCCATGTTGTATTGTCAACATCCGTCAATTTGTAATAAACCAATCGCCAACATTTCAAACTTGTCATATACATCACCTCAGATTTTCGTGTTTATGTGTCGTACGTCGACGTGGCAGATGTTGAATTTCCCTTTAGTTTTGCATTGCCAGCATCCACCAGTTTTTAATAAAACAATGGGGGATATCTCGAATATCCGTCACATCGACGTACGTCAAGTCAGATTTTCGTGTTTATGTGTTTTACATACTGACGGATGTCGCGTCCATGGTCAAGTTCAGCAGTTGGAAGTATCAATATTTAGTAATTTTCCTGTAAAAACAATATCAATCATTTTATTTCATCATCTTGTTTGTGTAAATAATATTTGTAATAAATGGGTTTTAATTAAATTATTAATTTAAATACCAGTCCTAAGAAATGCCCAAACACATATGTGTTACGATACGAGGGCTTACGATCTATATTACACAAAATTAAATTCGTAAAAGTTTCAATGACGTAAAATGATGAACACGTAAACAAATTATGTATGGATGCAAAAGCATTTTTAGATAATTGGTGACATATTTTAAGATTCCTATCATCTTCAATATTTTTTCAGTGGCTAAATTAAGAAACAAATTTGAACAAAGACTATACTTAAATAAGACTTGAACCATAAAATCGTATTTATAATACCTGCCGTATATACATATCACTTTATTTTTCTCGAAACGATTTTTTGGCGGAACTCGCTGACCTATGCTGTGATTTGACTAAATCTGGAGGTAAGACGCAAGAGAAAACAGCTTAGATTACTATTTTGAGGTTTTTAATACCAAACTTATGTATTATTCGTGCGCCTTGATAAGCTAATCCCATGTCTTACTGAATCTTTCCAGTCACTTTCAGATTTTTATCTGTATCGTGTTTCAATCAAGGACGGAGCGAAACATGTTGGTGCTTATAAATGCATAAATGTTGCAACATTACCCCGTGAAAACATGCTAAATAAATCTTCAAAGCACACTCTACGCATAGATGATTCATTTTCTAGCTGACAAATCTTCAGATTTTTGCTGGTGCTTACATCAGTTTTTAGAATGCCCAGGTAAATATTCGAACTTTATGTTGTTACTTTTGCTATACGAATTGTAAATGTTCTAAATTTACAACTTGTTAAGAGTGCTCAATTGAATTAATTTAAAACGTTCGTAATATTTTTTTCTAAGTACATTCAGAATGGGGTCAATTATATTTGTTAAACGCCTGTGTTCACAATTACGCAAGATCATAGAACATGTGGGAGGTTTCAGCGCATCTATTACAACGGAATCATGAAATTCATTTTTAAGTATTTTAATTACTCGGAAGTAGTATCGATTTGAAATCAGATGAAAGGCCGTATTTTTCTCATTGTCGTCCTGTAATTTGACCCCTCAAATCCATTTCATTCCCAAGATATAATCAAAAAACTGCCATTTTTATGGTTAACCATCAATATTAGCACAGTATTGAATACGGCTTTGCAATATGCATTATTGCTTCTACCACCAAAACCGCAAGTTTGTTTTCAGTACCTTAAACGTAAGAAGCGTGAATCATAAAATAGCGTGAGTTTTTAATTAATATTTAAATGCGAAATGCTAAATTTGCTTTCCAATTTGTCCTCGTGTTTCTGATACGTAACTTACCTAACTTCTAGTCTTGTTTCATGAACGTAGTTTTAATTTCGGTCCATTGTGGCAGTTTCCTAATTGGTTTCAATACGGTGTGCGTTCCATAAGTACACGTAGGCGCGTAGCCATCCCGGCGGTGGTTCCAAGTGGGGTAAGATTCTGGTAGGTGCAACAAATGTCCCGATCACAGGCCAAAAACTAGAATTTTGCGGTCCTCGGCTTTCGCGCTCACTATATTCAAAGAATATAAGCTGTGGGCCGCTCCATGACCTTTAACCTTGGCACATGACCTTTGACCTCATCAGCATATGAAGGATCCCATGGTGCACCTATGACACAAGTTTGGTTCCAATTGAATTTCAAGTTATCAATTGAGGTCAATTTTACATTTTTAGCCTATTTTCCAACTTAACCTCACATGACCTTTGACCTCTGCACATGATATTTGACCTCATCAACATATGACGGATCCCATGGTGCACCTATGACAGAAGTTTGGTTCCAATTGAAGTTCAACTTTTCAATTGAGGTTATTTTTTTTTAAAAAACTTAACATTTTAGTGACACACACATCCACACATACACACATACACACGCACAACGGATTGCTAAGTGGTCCTCCAGCTATAGCTGGCGGCCCACAAAAAATATCGCAGGACAAAAGAGTCCGGAAAAGGGCTGATTTTACATGATATTTGTCTTTTAATTCCCGTTTTCCATCCAAAAATAAAAGAGCACCCCCCCCCCCGAGTACACGTTGAAACTCTAAGTAATAAGTAAATCACAATAGCAACAACAGCGACAAGAAGAGCATTATAAAGAACAGAACCATTTTCCTTTTTTTTATTCTTGTCTTAACTTTCTATACTTCTTTATTATTTCTGTCTGCTGTTACATGCAACATTGAAAGAAACATGATATACAACTATTATAAGGACAAATCTACATTTAATCACAAATAAGTCCACAAAATCATTTTTAAATCTGCCTCGGATACTGGACTTAAGTCTGTGTCCTACTTTCCCCTAATATGGCCAAGTAGAGTCTATTCTAATAACACGTCTGTCTTCGGACTCGTTCGTCAAATTCTAACCATTCTTTGTGTTATTTCATCATTTTGTTTATTATATCTATTCCTGGTGTAATTGAGATATACATCCAGTCGCTGGGGTGAT